>CALYDF020002337.1:0-16673 GCA_944474145.2 Dicrocoelium dendriticum | reverse complement strand
CCAAATACAGCGTGCTTGTGTTTGCTTGTGAAGGTGTGTGGGCCGGCTCCGTTGATGAAACGTGGTTCCCATCCACATGCCTCCCGGTCTTATTCCTTCTGGTTTAAACTAGAGATGGGGTGTGTGATCGGAGCTCTGGGTGGTGCAGCGCAAGCCTCCCATGGTCCCTCTCTAGGCGCAGGCGTCCTGTGGCTGGCCACAGTGACAGGCGAATCCGAAACCGGATGCCACCAACCATGTGGCTGTGTAGATTGTTTTGGTAATTATGCTGTTCCATTCATGAGTGTTTGATATCGTCGGTAATGTGCGAGTAGAAGATTGGTGTCCGTGGGTTGTAAAGGATAATCCTGCTTTCCACGTTGCAGTAACATTATTTGGTGGCGAGTCACGATCGCCACGTCACACTGTTTCTAAGCAGACCTTCTTGGCTTTTATAGGGAGAAAGCTTGACAGGCGAAAACCCACCACCTCCTGAAACACTGCCGCCGAATTATTTGCTGGAATGGATTAAACCCGAACCACCGAGCTGATTGCAGTTTCAATGGCTTTCGGCAGTGACCGTGGGATTTGACGACTGAATGTAGACAGGATATCAGGATTGATCACACCGACATGGAATGCTCGTAGAACTTGCCCCTCGAGCTCAAAATCCGGAACCTCAGGAACCGCACTTGCGGCGAGATTTCGGAGACTCCGCACTTATGTTTGTACGTTTTCTGATGCCAGTTGTCTATGATAATAGACAGACTGCCTTAAACATGAAACGATGGTTGACCAGCAAATAGTGAAACAAGGCGAGATTATATGGGCTTTTGACTGCATACCGTTGGTTGCTGGCGTTTCTATGTCGTCTACCTTAAAGTCTCCAGCAATAAGCATGTGGGTGTAGAACTTGTTCAAAACAAACTGAAAGATGTGCTTCAGTTTATAGTCCCTTTCCGACGTTGAGTTTGGTTGGCGATAAACCACGGCTAATTGACATCTGTCCTTGTTTTTCAACCATAAGCGGCACCAATGCGAATCAGGAGCTCGGATTTATTGGTGATCGATACCTTCATATCGATGGTTTGTAGTATAGTAAAGAATCACACCGCCATCCATTCCAGTTCTATCGGTCTGAAGCAGCGACATCCTGGGTAAAATGATCTCAGCATCGGTTATCTCAAATTTTAATCAGGTCTCTGTAAGCATGACAATGTCCCGCCGTTGTGCTTCATGGAGTTTGGCCAAATTACTTAAAAGACCTTGGACGTTAGTGTACGTACAAGATAGGGCTTTTGTTGTTAGGGGTGTGCTAACTGATGTCAACTTTGTGTTAGTTTTTAAGCCGGCCGTTAGGTCGCCAGCCATTAATCGTTTGGTGTATGTATTTCAGTCAAGTTGCATGGTATTGTTGAGCGTTCCTGAACTGACGGTTCACTCGTACTGTGCTCTGTCGTGTTATGTGCCGTGGGTGCTGTTGTGTCCGTCTATCCGCAGGACTGTGCAGATAAATAATTTGCACCTTTTGCAAGTTCCATCGAAATGCTTACGACTTTTGGCCGTTCGATTGCTGCCTTTAGCCTGATCTCTGTTGGCAACCTAGCTCGAAACTTTAACCAGCTATCAAGCAGAACTTGCGTCGTTTCCTCAGAGTGTAATATTACTTTCATTAGCCTTGAACCGCAGCCCTTGTAGTTAGGTGATGACGGAACGTTTGTCAGGGATTTGGCAATAACATTGTCAACAGGGTGTGCTTCGAGGATGTAGCACCACTGCTCTAGGTCATGTGTTTCTGCATCGTGATTAGAAGAATGCAGAGGCTCGGGAACACCATGAATAAATATTGTTTTCTTGCTATCCCTATTAGAAATGCCGCGTTGGTCACCTGCTTCTCTTGGACTATCTTTCCATGGTAGATCCTGTCATATGCGTACTTCGCTTGGTGAGTTGCGAAGACGAACTGCTGAGAGCAGGACAGCCCCTGCCTCATCTGCTGAGTCTTGTGATACTCGAAGAATTCGAGGTTCACCAGAGTGCACCGAGGTCGCGTGACGCGCAACGCGTTGCAGCATAGCAAGCTCAACCCGAATACCAGTCGCATCGCAGATGGAACTCCACTGGTTGCGATCGCCTTGCAACTTGCCTTTTATTGTGCCAGATTTGGACTCGGGTACATTGATGCACAGGAGAGTTAACGCAGCGTGGTTTTGTCTTGCGAGTGTCGGCTTTATAGCTTGTGCCGGCAATTTGGGTTGTTTAGTAGGCCCCGCTGGATATGACGGTGAAAGCTGCGTTGCTATACGTGTGCTCAGTACAGAAGATGGGTCTATGTGTGTCGCTCCCGGTGTGTTTGCCGAGGCAATCGATGCGTACATTACCTGTCGATTAGCTGCACCGGAGTGCCTTCGGCTTTGAGCTGTCGGTGTCATGGCTGAATCTTCAAGTGAAGCGTCTATCCTTGGAGAAGTAAAAGCAAGCATGTTTGAAGCTTATCCATTCATGGAAGTGAGGTGACCGAGTGGATTTAGAGTCATAGACGCTGCAGTGCGGTTGGAGCGTCTAGCTTTCTTCTTCGGCTTATATTAGTAGCTTACTTTAGCTGGGTGAGGTGTTATCGTGGCCATATTCACCTTCGTGGGATCCATCTTAGTATTTAGAAAATGCGCGACTATCTCAGTCATTCTATCGCAGTTTCTCATGAGCAAAGATAAACGGTTGACAACTGGAATGACTTGACAATTTGGGCGAAAACCAAATTATGTCAGCAACTTGGTTTGTCTGCCTCACTTCTTGGACGGATTTTCCTACACATTGCGGACAGTACGATCAAATGCAGGGGTAACAGGTTACACTGATCTTAGGGAGTTTACTGCAATCGTCTGCGCAACATAGGTGACGTTGAACCATTGGAATGCTAGTTGTCCTCTTATCGTGTGCAACAAGGCCTATCTGAGCGCTCAACGTAATGAGGGTTCTCTGTTACAGGCGTAAACACAAACAAGTCAGAACAAGCACACGAATTGAGAGTTATTCAACCGCACCAAGGTCAGGCGTTAGAGGCAGATGGAGGTCGTAACACGTAGACTGTCGGGTTCAGCGATCAATCGACTCGCAGTTGAACACATACACCCACCCAAGATGGCAGCGTGCGTTACTCGGCCTGCCTTAAGCGACGATGCAGGTGGAGTGCTGATAAGTGTATGTATGTGAACGTGATGTACCTCCTTCTATCTCTAATATCAACAATAAAATTAGCGTTCACTCTCTTTGCGACAAGGCCGCAGGTCTTATTTCTGTTATCGGAAACTGGCCTGAAAATTGGTTTGGCTCTGCAATAGGTTTCTTTGTGCCAGTGGCTACTGTATTTCTGGTAGTTAGGCTTATTGAATGGGCACCATGCAACAAAATGACTGTTACCGCCTGGCCAACCGGCTGATGGTGGCTTACTATGTGGGAGCTTCTTGTGACCAGTGGATGGAAATTTGTTCCTGGAAATCTGCCAGATTGCGAAATCATTTGAATGCCTCTTTATGTCCTCGATCATAGCCGTATCGTATGTCAAAGTAATGATTCTCTGGGTCTATGCAACGACCGCCTGCAGAGTGACATCCGGATATCGCTGCAGAAACTCCAATACTCTGGTCCGTATCTCGGCATCCTTAGAAGTTTGCAGGCTGTGCACCAAAATCAAGCGCTCAAAAACACCTTCAGTAAGTGATTTCAGCTTGAATTTTTGACACTCGCTGCACTATTGCTGCATGGGCAATGAGACTGTCGCAGTCCCTTTTGAAGAGCTTCACACAATTGTATCGATTGTTGCAAAGCGAGGCCTGAGCACCGAGTATTTCCGAGAGTCGGGAAACTGCTTTGTCAAAACTGAAATCTTGAGCTATCTTGGGCAAACTGTAATTGATGTATCTGTCATGTTCCACAGTTCCCATTGTACGCAACAATAGTCGAATTTTTGATAAATAGTCAAGATTTGCCAGTTCTGTCCTGGAAATATCTTCATAACGCCTGAAGCATGCATCGCAAAACAGCCATGAAGCGGGATCAAATACGAACTCATTGACACTGTTGACTGTCGCATTGACTGAAGACTTCTCAGCAGTATGATGGTCCGTAGATTGAGGCGATAGTATTCAAGTGATAGTCTCGATCATATGCAGCTGTGCCGCTTCCAATTGCTGCTGTTGAGGCAAAACAGCTTTCCGAACTATTGCTGAGATAGCCAAATTAATTAACTTTACATCCCGTTTCCGGAAATATGTTGTGGGTTCCGACGTATGTAGGGATAAAATGCATGAATCAGTTGTGTCGACCACAACCAGTTAAACCCGTAACGAAATCAGAACGCCAAGACGAGCAAAACCGAGAGATGTTGTTTGCTTGAGAGCATAGCGCAATACATAGGTTGTAGACGACTAACAACACAGCAAAATTGGAGCTGCTAATTAATAATATTTAACACAACTCACACGGTCAATGTGCATAGTACAAATTGCCGTTGATCCCGCCTAGATTCGCGTTTTGATCACTACTCGAGTTCGATCTCCAATTGTAGATCGATGCACTCATGCGCCTCTAATTAGAAGTTGTAAGATGGGCGTAAGCAATCTCCCTGTGACACAAATTCAAAAGGTGCGTTGCTACAACGTTACTAGGGAATGCTGTGCTGTTCGTTTGGCCAAGCGCTTGATCTTCTGCCGCAGATATCTTAAACCACAGGTGCATGTGAATTAATACAGGAATTGATTCCTATGTCGTTGGGTAATAAACGGGGCAGTTTCTGCAACAGCATGCTGTAAAGCAACATCCGGCCCGCTGGACATAGTTTGGTAACCCCTGGTCTATACGGATTCAACTTCAGCTGTCAACCAAGCACATGTGCTGCGATTACTGAAGGTTAAGCGCCAGAATCAATAAACCAATCCCACACCGGTCACACAGCCTGATGGGAACTGCGAAGGCAAAATCGGTTGGATCGGGAAAACCAGCTTCCTTTGTACTCACAAAGCACATGCTGACCACTAACCACGGAGTCAACGTGGATTACTCCTTCACCACCCTAATGCGCAATCAACAACCCCCACATGATCATGATATCGAAAGCTGTGCGGCCAAGACTGAACCTTCAAAAACAGCTGACTGTGGCTTAAAGCCTGCCTAAGTAGCGCAAAGCTTCCGGTTATTCGCAGACCTCATTTGACCCTGTGTTTGCTCACCTACAACTGTTGCATGCTCGTGATTGGCAGACATGCACGAAAAAACAACATAAGCTGACGGTGCGCACAAGTCAGCTCATTGTTCTGTGGCCATGACAGAATAATGATTTATAAAAGTACAGTTTGTTTGTGATTACTTCCGCAGTAGTCAGCATACGCATTCTGTGCGTTTCGCAACAATGTAAAGAGATCTAAAGGACAACAGTTTGGGTACCCTGTCCATCATTCAGCAGATGCCCTAAAATTGATCAATGGACCGTCATGACAGTGCCGTACCGTAGTGACACCCAGTAGTGTATCGCTATTCGAATCGACAAAGTCTAGTCCTATGCATGAGGTGCCATATATCACAGGTGTATTTGCCCTGTTATGGTATAAATGGCTTGGACGGAATTAATCGAAATACAATCGACCATCGAAGAATGGATGGACGTGATCAGCCGCATAACCAAATCGAATCGCAAAGGCCAACGAATCTTCAAAGAAAACGAGAAGTAGCCAATCTCGCAACCGTCGGCACCATCTCTAGTCTAGACTTAACATCCACTAAGTCAAATGTGTCACGCTTGTACACTAACGCGCAATACCTAATTAGTGAGTTGATCGAATTATGTCATCATCAGCATTCAGAAGCTGGAGATAGCAGAATGGTCACCGAAACGTAGCTAGCTGTCAGATTGCTGACGTTGAGCTTACTCTACCTGATAAGTCGCCTCTCCGGAACTACAGACTGCGTAGGGGAGGAGTGTGCTCAGTTACTAAATGGAAAACATTCCTTGTGCTCCTAGACGGTCCAAATACGCCTGTCACTGCTTTCCTTTGATTCACGCTACGGCTGATTGGTTACAGAATGTTCATATTATCCTTAGATTATCGACCTCCCAATTCCACTCGGGAAATGGAGCGCAGACCGATTCCGGCCTTGCCATTGTGATGAAGCAAACATGTAATCGTGTCCTCGGTACAGAAGACTTCAACATCCAAGATTTGGGAACTGCAGTAGCCGATAGTAAACAACTCCAAACCTGTCTGCACACTGCTACACAATCGCGACACTGCTCCCAGCAGGTGTTAGGTTGGTGAGAAAAACTTGCGGTTTATGATATATTAATTACCCCAGCTTTACACTTTAATAGTAATTATTATAATGGTAATAAATTGTACATCATTCTGAAACGCGTTCTTCTTTCTATTTAGCGGTATAGATTCTTTAGTCAAGCGACCTGTTTATACACTTCAAATGACATTTAATATCATTTAACGTCCGTCGCATAATGATTAATAAGCCCTTTGTATTAATGTCCTCTACGTCGCTGTAGCTATTGCTCTGCGTACCTCTGACACGTTTCGTCGGGTTCGCCACACCACGTTTACAGCTAGATATTACTCCTCAAATCCATCTCATCTTCCCCCCCTCCCAACCCCTCAACAACCAATACAACCATTCAAACCCCCCCCCCAAACCCCCAAATCCAAATATCCTACCTACATTATCCATATTACCCTATAATAATATTCAAACTAACTCCCCCCTCCTCCCAAATAACTATTATAACTCCTCATCATCCCTTCATCATAACAACCTTCTACTTACCTAAACTCACCCCCACCCCCAACCCAACCCCTCTACATTAAGTTCAATTAATACCCCCCTCCTAAAAAAAAAACCCCCCTCAACTCTTCCTCCACACCCAACATAATAAAACATCAATAATATTTCTCCTCCAATAATTAACCTCACTCCCTTCCACCCACTCCCTACATATTTAATCTTCAAAATACCAATTTTCTACTCTCACTTACCCCTACTCTATTCCTTTTAAACTTCCCCCCACAGCAACTATTACTATATTCTTTATCTGCGATTAAAAATCAAAACAAATTATTACAAATAATCCACAAACTTATCATCCCATCCTCATACACAATCTTTAAACCAATATACAATGACAACCACTTCTAATCTATCTAACCTATATTCAACATCATACCCAAATACCTCCTAAACCAAAATCAAAACCAAACCTCCACATTATCACCCAAATATTAACTACCAATAAAATTAAACTTACTACACCCTCCCATCCCCCCCCTTCCAACTACAATAGATTACACTTCTCACCCCCCTCAACAACTTATTAATTAATTCCTAAAAACTTATCACACATGCATCTTAAACAAAAAAACTAATATGACCCCTATAACCAACCATCAACCCCCCCCTAACCATCAAAATTCTTATTTCCAATCAACTCACAACTTTAACTCTCCTTACCCATCACCCCATTCACACAAAAACACTTATTAATACCCAACTACAATACAGCTTTTCATGCTATCCTACCGAACTTCCACCTTAAAACATAATAACAAAATTATATATTTTAAACCCAAGACACATATACTACTCCTTCAACACTACTAATGTATATATAACATTACTTAACACAATTGAAAATTAATGAAAAAAATATTCAAATGTAAGTTAAATTACTCAAATTTTTATTACATTCCAAAAATACACCCAATCAAAATCCGAAAGCAAATATCATCTCAATATGCACAACTTCTAAACAATAAATTAACAAACTGACAATCAAAATTATAATAATACACACAAATTTATTCATCAATTATTAAACACTCACATAATATAACAAATAATTAATTTTAAAAAATTAATGAAATAAAAACTATTCAGAAAATATAACAAAAAATTAATATCTCTATATAATTCCCAACCTACCCTACACATATCCAAAAAAACTAAAGTCAAATAGTGAGTAAACCGCCTTGACCTCAACCATTGTTCATATGGTTATCATGTGACAAAGTTAGTATCCGATAGCAAAGTTTGGGTATGAATCTAAACCTTATCTGAAATTCCTTTATTTGTAACCATTGGTATTCTCCAAACTTTCCCACACGCCATTCTCAGAAAAGTATTATCATAGAAATGAATGCTATAAAATGACGAAGTAGATGGTACTCGAACGGTGCGCATATGACAATCAAAAAGAAAGCTTTACGATAAGTTATTTTGATAAAAAACAATTTTACGAGATGTCCCATGGGTAGTCGGAGCGTTTTGTGCACTCGTGGATGTGTATACGCACAATTAGCATTACGAAAGCGTCTTTACTAGGAAGAAAACGAAAACAAAGGATAGAGAAAGCTGTTGTAATTTGGGTTAAAGGTTCCCATTACTATGGGGAAATTATCTCGCCGTGCAGCACGGAACATTTAAACCATGCTATATCATAGGGTTTAGAACAAGTACTCATGGCAAAGATTACACTAGTACCTACAGTTCCGTATTGTTCATTCAGGATAACAATACAATCATATGTTAACTCTACGAAGAAGCTGTGTAGGAACACCGTTCTCATTTGAAATGGTTATTTAATGCAACATTAGCTACGATAAATAAAGCGAACATCCAAATGCCCATACTTAATCAATGCTGTAAAGATAAGTGTTCTGATGTCGGATGGCCTTTTTTTTTATCCACAGGAAGAGCGGCGACTTGCACGATCATAATGCACATAAATGTAGTGGTCTATTTGACGGCTGCGTTTTTTGTGGTCTAGGTTGTCTCTCGTGAAGTGCGGGATAGGTCCTTAAGAGCCCTACGATACGACACCAGAGTGGGAAGATGAAGAAAGGCAAGAGGATATGCAGGAGGTCCAAGATCGATTCAATCGTTACCACGTCAAATTCTGTCATAAGTCTGGATGACGATTCGAGCGCAAAACAATTGTTTGTTTGAATCGCTGTTAGGTTTCGCATTGGGAATAACATAACTATACATATTTACGCACATAGAGAGTTTATTGAGAAGTTTGTATAATGTATATTCATTAAATAGCAAAAATTAAAACGTCGATCAGTTACCCCTGGCTGCGAGTCGATAAGCGTGTCAACAGATCGAGACACTAGGTGAACGATTAAGGAACGAGTTTTTCTACTTATCGACACGTACAATGGGATGAATGTGCATCAGTTACAGCGAAGTTGAAGTCACATGCTAAAATGCATTCCTTAGCGTTTGTTTGAACCTTCAATCGTAGTAATGGTTCACTTTTCACATGATGAATGTAGTAAGTAAGTTATTCCAATAAAGTTAGGATATTAACACGACCGATAACATCGGCATCAGCTCGGGCGTGTAGAAAGGGCGTGAAAAGGTGTACTGATAGAGAGTGCGAGAACTTTGCCAAACGAATTTGGATGTATCTATGTGTACGTTCCACACATGAGCACGGTAATAACGCAGTATGAGTCGGCAGAAATGGCTCGACAGAATGACTCCGGTAGAACTTTAGAGAGGCTTTTTGATATTTTCGATGGGGGTGTTTTTAGAAGATTAAGTTGTGAAAAACTTTAGAGAGATTAAAAGTATGGAGCGGTTACCGATGACATGTTGACAACCAGCAGTTGTGTAGGTGTTTGGAAGTAAAAAACAAGCTGGAAATTTGAATGGCGAGATCGTCGCTGACGTTATGTTCACAGGTACATTGGCGAAAGGAAACAAATTACTTCGCTTAACACAAAGCATGTAGCGGAGGGGGAAAACGCAAAAAAAAGTTGTAACGGCAGTGCTGAGTTATTGGTTATTAGTTCTTTTAAAGTTACGATATTCTCTTAATTTCAAGGTTTATTGATTTGAAACCCACTGGGGCATGGCGAGATGAAAACAAGAAAAGATTGTGATCTTACGTTGATGCACACGATGTTTCAAATGTAGTTATCTACGATTTTTGTTAGTGGTCTGCGCTGATAATAGGTGAGGGATTCAGTTTCCGTAGATATCCAGTGCATCGTGTTCCGAAGAGAATTAGTCATTAGATAGGAGTTGATATGCGAGCGTTACACTATGATCCTTTCAAGTCTTCAATTGTTGCCAAGCTCTTGTACAGAGGCTTCAGAGGAACGGGATAAATTTGCGAGATATCTACCAAAAGTTGAGATAGATATTTTATATTATGATAGATCCCGTAGCTCGAAAACAAATACAAATTGGTATAATTATTCAGACAGTCCTGGGATCAATGCGGGTTTGTCATTCTATACCAGTCGTCGCTGCGTGAAGATTCTTCAGATTCATTAATACAAGCGTTGCTTAGAGATATCAATGAGATATGAGGGTGTTTATTATTAATTTTTTCGGTCAGTAATGTCGGGTGCCGGAGCGTTATGGGGGGGGGAGGAGAATCAATAGTCCATGAAGAAGCATCACGATTTTGTGTTATTTATCGTTGTTAAAGCGCATAGTAGCAAAGTTTCATAAATAGGCAAAATAAAAGGTAGTGGCATACATAGTCAATGTCAGGATTGAAGTGGGAATGGTGACCAGGTGCAGCAACGAAAGATTCAATAATCTAATACGAAAAAGGAAAGTAAGCGTGCCAAACATATCTGGCGAAATTAACATTGCAACATTTACGATCACACAGTGAGGTCGGGAGGCTTTTAATAGTCACTCACCAGTGGGAAATGAAGGGGCCAGGTATCAGGGGTGTGTTGTGTACAATATTGAAAAATTGGTGGTTTACGAGCGATCCATCTGTGCCTTTCACGATGGGTAGTAAAGTTTAAGATTAGTAAAACCAATGCCGGTTTTAATATAATTTATCCTTAAGACGGACAACGCGCCCCGCAAAGTTGGCTTGTTACGGTGTGTTGACGACACCTAATGGAAAAGGTATAACCCTCGAACCCTCCCATTTGAAGGGGTAACCCCGCTTCAACGAGGTGCAACCAAGCGCTTCCGTTAGTCACTAGATAGGTAATGTGGTTGGTAAGATGCTGTGGGTGTGAAGATGAAACTTGAACTATCAGGTCAAATCCAAACTCATAATCGATTATTGTGCGTTGTATATAGCAGAATTGAGGGCGGGTTTGACTTTCAGAGTGGATGAATCCTGAACAAATGGGATTCAAGTTGAGGATGCATATTTCGGTGCAATATGCGGTGTGAGAACCGTGAACCTTGTTTTATTGACCTTACTGTTGACGGCTCGCATTACGGCTGCTAGTTACGTAATCAAATACACGCTTAATACGGGTGCGTAAGGGTGACGACAAGCAGTAAGACTGCTGTGAGTGATAAACAGTAGGTTTTTGAAAGAAAGTCTTAGGCCGTTTGCGAAGTTATCTACAGATTTCATGATTGGGAACACCTGGGCTGTAAAAGATAATTATATTATTGTATTGGTATGATGAGACTATTCGAAAATGGTGCTGATATTCAGAGAACTTATATGTTATTATATTCCAAATATTAGGAGGGAAAAAATATGTTGTAAAAAACGCAGTTTATTTTTCGGCGGTGCGGAGACTGTGACGGACTAGGGACAATAGAAATGCTGAATGAAACAGAGGCGGTACAATGCAATTATAGTGTACTGTCGCAAACGGAACTTTAGGGAAGTATGTGAAGGAAGGTGTGTATCCGTTAAGGGAGTTATACTGTGTGCCAAATTCAGCAACAGTAATGCAGTTAAAAAGTGCATTGTGTTACCTGTGGCATGGTACGCTATGTACTTAAGACACGGGTCTGGCTTGTAGAAGAGTCATCAGTTGCAGTGGTTCCTAGCTTATTCGCTACTTAGTTGCTTCTGTAAGTGGTGGATATGTGTCTGTGCCACGTGGATGTGCAGTCAACATAGGGAGCCCGCCCGTAGTCGGTTCTGTGGTAGCGGAGATAAGGGGTTGCATGTAAAACTGCCGATGTTAGATAAGCTCACTTTCGTATAGCTACGTATCAGTCGATCATATAACCGTTGGCATTTGCGATGCATTGTATCAGCCGATAAATGCGGTTGAACCGAACTCCTCTACTTTTTCACGACAATATCGGTGGTAAAAAATGAACTGAGTAAACTAATCATATTTAGCTAAAAAGCTCAATAGTTTCATACCTGCTATAATCCTTAAACATTTGGGCAGGCTGTATAAGCTACGATTTGAGGACGTAATCAGATACTCATCGTTCAAGTATAAAGAAGGATGACTAGCAGAGGGATCAACAAAAGTGGCGGTGCAGTACCATCATAGGAATGAGGATAAGGCAGTGTAGCGGAAGAAAAAAACATAAAATTGGAGGGCACGGCCCTGTACACATTGCAACTCCGGTATAGCTCTGAGGTAACCCCCCCACACCCACCCCCCACCCCCCCCCTCCCCCCCCCCGCCCCCCCCCATTTTTTTGGCTTAAGGAAGAGAGAAGAAAGGGGCAAGATCGGAAGTCCGTTATTGTAAATCCCGACAACCCCAAGATAGTGTGTTGCATCAAGTTACGTAAATTAAGAACTATCGAAAGAAAACTAGGCCGGTCAAGAATGGGACGCGTAGAAGTGGAGATACAGGGGTGTAATGGGCGGGGAATATCCTTTCACGAGGCCCCCAAAGTGCATGGTGTCGCGAGCGGAAACCCGGAGAGATGGTGCGTCGTGTGAAGGAAAGGTGATGTACGTCTGTGTGGGGATTCATATAGCTTGTGTTGGCCCCAATCAAATTTGTCCTTCATTGCCGTGCGGTTCTTGTTACAATAAGACCGAAATAACTAGGCCGGCATGTTTTGCGTGATAATAAGGGACTGCGTGGGTGGAGAACGCGGCAAGGAAACATTTTACTACAATATGCAATGAGGGAAGAAAAGCGATGGTGAGATTCTGGGAACTTTAGTGGAGAATGCCTGCATATTGTGTAGCTTGGTGGGAAAACCATATCTAAACAAACGTGTAAGATGACTACTCAATTGGAGAGTGATTTACCATTCATTAAGTAGGCCACGCGCGACAACGACTCGCAAGTTGAATTCACTGGACGCTTAAATTGACGATTTACACTTATGTTTACTTTCATTTCAACCATCCTACTGGACTTGTAAAGCAATCGCTTTTTTACCCGTAATATATCATTGTTCATTGTTCAAGTTCGGATTGACAAATGCAAATCGAAATTTTCTATGGTTCAAGGTGGCAGATAAGATCTCATGAAGCATTTGAAATGGGATAGTTCTTAGGCAACGGTGTCTGCGGCAGCTTCTTCCGCTCCTGAAATAATTATTTGCGATGAACAACGTTGAAACACAGAAACCAATTTAGCAGCCGCAGAAGGTGCCTTCTGTTATTACGCTGCATTTCTATAACCACTGGTTTCCACTCCAGGAATTGTATCAGAGTTGGTGGAGAAATTGTTTGAAGCGGAACTTTGTATGTGTGCGCACAGGATGTGTGGCGTTGCTAATAAGTAAGTATGATAATAAAAATAATAATGATAATAATAAATAAAATAATAACTTACGTCCTGTACCTGTTTGCAGTCAAACTTCAAGAGAAACAATCCAGTAAAGTCGTGTCAATGTTCACAGACGCCTCAAGTCTCAAGGAAGTAATGGTGTTCGCACTCCTTGTGAGATTTTTTGCGGTCATTGAGTATTGAGGTCAAGTTCTTAGACATGCAGTCACTTAGTAATGACACGTCGGACCATTTGTCAATTTATAAAGAATGTGTTTGCACAAAATACTATGAGCTGAAACTTGTGGGATTTTGTGTTGACGACAAGACACCACAGATCGGTCGCGTTCAGGAAAAGGGCAACATCAGGTATTTGCGAAATGGAAATCCTTCTCGTAGAGAAACACTTGCGGTATTTGGTTGCGTGGCTCACATTGGCCACAACACACTGCAAACGCCAGGTGACTATCGCTTATTAGACGTTGAAACAGTTGAAGCAAAAATATGCTAATTACTTTTACATTTACACTGCTCGTGTTGAAGAACTAAAGGAATGCTGTGACTCTACAATGGCGGGATACCAACGCATTTTAGGATACCGGCAAACCAGATTGGCTTTTCAATTATGTCAGCAGTCGGAGATAAGCCAGAAGGTCTTTTCGGTCTTGAACTCTTATTTATGATCTCGACATGAAGTGTCCTACATTTATTACAATATGTCTTTGAAAATCTCTACCCTGAGCTGTGACCCTTCTTTCTACACAAACACTCTTGTCATCTCCACGCTGCTGCTACTTTTGAGGGACCAAAATATTTCAGCACTGGGAGTGTTCGTCTGCCATGGCCCTAACGTCTGCAGATGTTGCAGGGGACAATAGGCAGAAATAGGGTTGTTACCGAACGAGGTAAATGATTCGCATGGCCAACTCGAATAAAGCGGGTCTCGTCATCAAACAGTTCTGACGGAATCAGTATCACCAGTTTCTACGACAATTGCGTCGATTATCTATAGGAAAGAATGAAACCTGATTTCAAGGACTGAAGGCTCTGTAATGATATGGACATTTGAACCAACCACCTGTGCTGGGAGAAAAGTGATGCAGCGTCCAGTCTTTTTGGATTTTCACCCACTAAGACCCGGAAATAGAAGACAACGAACTGGTTTGATGAAGATAAACATAGGTAGGGCTTTGCATCGGCGGACAAAAGTCTTCGATCAGAACTGTGAACAAACATAGGTTGATGTGCTGTAGGTAGAAGTTTTTCTCCCATTTCCAGACCAACTCGGTCCCATAGGAAGAAGTACGAAAACTATGTAATTTATTTTCCGCCTCCTGGGACTAATGCACTTACTGGATGAATCATCTCACAAATTATCCCTGTGTGGCCAATGGAACAATGTTTCTATTACGGATAAAAAACGAATGCTTAACAGTTCCCGTAGGAGGGTAATGGTGGACAATTCGAAACATAAAAAATGGTTAGCAAAAGAGGGTTTACACATTGAACTCACTGAAGTAGACCTAGTATAGACTGTAAATCTAAGGTAAATCCATGCGGAACGACGGCAAATTGGATATTGGTAAACATCGTGTCTCCTTCTGGTGCACACATGCAGGAGGTAAAAAACTTAGAAACAAAATCAAGGCTTTGAACGCCAGTGAAAACTGTTATAGACATTGTGTTTATCCATGGGTAATGGGTCATGTAAGATGGTGCAGTAAAATGACTGCAAGATCAACCCTGGATTTGAACTCTGCCAGCGTGGGAGCACATATGACAGATTCCAGTAGGGCATTCCACGTTCTGCAAACTCGTACGGAAAAGCAATTCCGACGACATTCTAAACGACTTTGCTACTGTGCCAGCTTGATATAGTGGCCTCTTCAAATTGCGCTTAGTGAATGAGCTCTAGCAAATGGCGGCACCTGTGGTTGGGATCTCTTAAAATATGGTAAGCCAAAATGAGGTTTCCGCACAATCGCCGTTATTGTCCATTGAAGACCCCAAGCACTCGAAGCCTTCCTTCATACGGCAAATTATACAGACCCTTGACGTCTCTGGTTGCCTGGCGTTGGGGATCTCCAAGACGGTGATATCTCTCCTCATCCATGGCTGCCGAACTTGTACTACGTATTCCACATGTGGTGGTATGTATGAGCCGAGAAGTTGTGGAAAAATCGAAGGGTCGATTCGTCCGAGTGCATGGTTCAGGAGGCCCCACGTGTTGGACGCCCCTCCTTTAGGCCGCCTCAGTCTGATTCGAACCTGGATAAAACTCCCACATACTTCTCCCCAGATGACGTTTTAAGCTTGGTTGCCGATTTTGTGGGAATGAAATAACTTGTGATTTAGGACGCCGCACTCTACATTTTTCCAAACTGAATCTAAGTAGATTCTGGACAACGGAGTTTAGCGTTTAAACATTGAAAGCAATACGTATTGTGAAATGCAGTTTGGAAAAAAAGAGTGCCGTGTATCCTTGCGAACAACTTCACGACATGCTAATGCAGCGTCCAGATCTACTACGAAAAATACATTCATCTAGCTAGGCAAACAACCGCTTCGTGATGCCAGCTGGTTGGTTCGGGTTTACCCACTTCCAGCAAATAGTTCGGCGGCAGTGTTTCAGGACATGGTGGGTTTTGCCTGGCAAGGGTTCTTTTTCTATACAACGCCACAAATATCCATTTAACAACACTGTGACGTGGCGGACGTGGCTCGCCGCTAACTAAACTCACTTTTTCTTACTGATCTGTGTGATATAACCCAATTCACGGATGTGGGTCATTCAATACGCAGAGTTCATTTCTCTTCTTCCTACACCTGACTGAAAACAATCACAAATACGACGTCATGTTCACAAATTCAAACAACACAACACATACATGCACACTAACACATGGATCCATATGTTACTTATAAACTCGTGTCGTTTTTACATTAACCAGTCCTTGTTGTGTCTCCATGGTCATGACTAAGCAGAAATGTTCTCGCACTGTCGAGAATAAAACATTTCCTTCTTTCTTTATATAAGTATTGCTCGATAACTATTGTTCCAGATAATATTATGTCAAGCAGTACATCAATTTTAATCGGAAACGCTTGTACCGACATTTTAACTTTGGCTACTGTGCTCATGAAAACCATGGATTACAACATGGCGGGAAATCATGCCGACCGTTGGCTATTGCCACCTAGGGTAATAACCTTGATTTTTTG
>CALYDF020002336.1:0-24935 GCA_944474145.2 Dicrocoelium dendriticum | reverse complement strand
TAAATAATCTAAAGTTAATAAAAAACACTGAGGGGTCAGTCGTGGATCTTGCATGAGAGACTTTGTGTACGTGTGTGTACGTGTGGAATGTGTGAGCGGCGCAACATTTTCGGCATCATTACGCCAATTCGCATGAGGGGGACAATGTGATAGCCACACGGCGAACATCACAACACGCTTGGCATACGGAGCATAAGATTAGTTCCGAAACGTCAAGGTGATTTCACGCGTCTGTCTGATAACTGGAATCATCCATAAGCTTCCGATACTCCGTATTTGGTCAGCGGAGTTGTCACGTATGCTTTCCGCTGTTTGGTTGCATTGGAACCGCACGCTGCGGACAAGGCGAAAAGAAAACATTCCTCAAATTTCACCTACTAAGTGTGCCTTTACTTTGATTCATTTGGGTTTTTAACGTTGAGATAACATTACGCGTGATGGGAAGAAGAGGAACGTACGACCGTCATCCGTCCAATATGAATGCTCATATCCTGAGGACATATGAAGAGGCGACCACGGAAAGGATGTTGCATCTCTGTTACAGGTAAATATGAAGATATGTAGAAGCTGGATTACCAATTCAGAATTGAATAGACTGGCAAGAAATCGTAGTGAGTCACGTCGAAATTGTCTGTCAGACATTCACGTGGATTGTTTGGTGGAATAGGTGGAATCGGAACCTATGGTTACTTTGGAAACTCTTTGCTTAAGACTGAAGGTGGAGTTCGAGGTAAACGTGAGCGTCAGATCAATCGCTCGATACCTGGACGGTCGTCCCATGACAATGAATAAATTGTATGCAATACCGGTATCCATGAATAGGATGGGTAGCAAAAGGTTACGGAAGGCCTACGTGTTGAAGTTGCTAAGTTTGGAGGCAGAATAACGGCGAGCAGTATGGATAGATGAGACAAGGTTTAATCTGCTATGCGCTCGCACAATAGGACATTCAGCATGTGACACCGTACGCACTCTACGGTGCCGAATATCCGGGCAAAATCTACACCTGATCAGCGCGATGAATGAGGATGGATTGCTCGGATATTCTGTCCCAAGTGACAGTTATAATAAGTTAAGATGTGCTCAGTGGTTGCGGCTACTGTTTGATACCATTGGCATCCATTTCGTCAAAGGCGGTCTCCTTATTTGTGATAACGCACCCTATCACACAACCTAGAGCGTATCTTCCAAAAGCAGCCTTACTGCTCAAAAAGACTTCTGCGACTGGCACCGTACTCTCCGCAACTAAACACACCCAAAATTATTTGGAGTATTTTTAATGCCTATGTTAAACAAACCATGAGGCGGCGATATTCCGAAATACTCCGAGGGGATCCGGATCGAGCACTAAGCAAGACTGAATGGAGGATGCTATTCTTGGTGCAGGTTGATTCAGGAACACTTGCCTGCGTGACGCTGCACCACTGTCAACAAATGGTGCCGCATGTACGAAAAAAATATACACGTGCTTTACATCTACTCGATCTGAAACCCATTCAATACCACTGATAGATTTCTTGTTAGCGTGTTTTGATATTCCTCTCTAAGAGCATTTTGAACCAACCCGAATAAGGTTCGCCGTGGCTTTCAGATAAAAATGTCTCTAGCTCTGCGAAGGTTCACTCGAGGATAGCAATAGTTACTGTAAACGACGATCAGAGTGGGTTTTCGCTACAGTGATAGACCACGTGTTATTAACCGATTGTTATGTAGCATATTGTGTGCTACCGATAGTGCGAAGACATGGCAAACCCTGCTCAGATTAACGTTGGCAAAATGTTGCTCGTTCTTCTTCGTGTTTTAATTATACTGGTTACCTTTAACTTTGGTGTTTTGCTTTGTGATCATTGCATGCTGTCCGACTGAGATTTGCTTTTTCATGGTGGGCTGCGGTCAAAGTTTATCTGTTGCTTGCCGGCACTCCATCTAGAGGAAATTGGCCCTTGGCCACACCCACGCAAATCGGGACTGGCGACAAACTCGATCTGCTTTACACACTGAGTTTAAGCCGCCTAATTGCGGACATCTCAGGAACTGATGCAAACAGACGGCGCTCTGTTTGTTGATTATGCTGAACGATTCACGAGGTTTTTCACAAATAGAGCAGTCAAGCATGTGTCGAGAGACCAATCTGGCAGGCAGAGTTTGTCAAGTTTCGACCAGGTTTCGAGGAATATTCTCTGAAATCCTTATGGATAATTTTCTCTCAGTTAGGCCAACATACTGGCTACCGCAAATACAGTGCAACATCAATGGTTGAGGTGGTAACACGAAAGACTAGCCGGTCCAGTTTGGATCTAAACAGCAAGTTGTTAACTTTGTGCAAAAGCAAGCCTCAGAGGAGTAATAACAATTTTCATGGGTTGTGGTTACGGTATCTGAATTTCCCGTCATTTTGGTCGCATTTGTAAGGAGGGTTGTGAACACATTTTCCTTAGGGACGTCGGGCAACCGTGCTTTCCTAGTACTGGCGTTCGCTTTTGACCGTCCTGCTGTAAACTTTTCCTAATGTCTGGTTTCATGTAATCTCGAGGCAACTTGTTACAGCTACCGAAATGCCGCCCCATTAGGGTTTGAGTGAAGAAATTGGACGCTCGATATTTGACATTTTACGTGAGTAGCTAGTTTAGTAGGAAGAGTTAATGCCCGTCCAAATATTGCAACACTTGTGTCTGAGTTTGTGACAAGTGCCGGTTGAGGAGCAGGGAAAGCATTGGAGTCGCATGGCGGTTGGGTGGTTGGGGTGCTCCGTGGCGGCGATTTTCTGCGTCAGTGTCGGGAGCCTTTTGCTGTGACAGGAATTCGACCTACGCTGGCCTCAGGATATCCAAACTGGTTGTGTCTGTAACGATTTCTGTCCAATACAAAATACCACTTTGCGAACGATGAAATTAAAATCGCCTACGAAATGCGGTGTCAAATGCTTGCGAACCGCATTAATGCATATGAAAATGAAGGGACACGTGTTAATGTGTTGGTTTTGATAAGCTACTCCCGGTGGCATTGGACGGATGGCGCAGAAATATTGTTGCAGTTGTGCAACACATGACGCCGGATCGACTTCCCGGTGACCCTGGAATATATTACAAATTCTCCAGAAGTCTCAGTGTCATACCGAAAATATGCTGTGGTACAACATCCGGCACTTTCCTTCACATTTTTGCGGATACCGAGTGGAATGGTAGGCAAAGGCTCTGACCACTGGATATGCGATTGAATCGCAGTGGGCGCGGCTTTGTCTTGGCAGTGAGAATGCTTGACTAAACCGTTAGCAGCCGGATGATATGCTGTAGTGCGTAACTATATACGGTTAAGCATGCAGTTAGGGTCACAAAACAGTGCAAAATAATATTGCAGTCCTCTATACGTAATGATATTGGCGGGGTGCCAAACACGGATTTCCAATTTGAAATGAAATTTAATGCCGCCTTCTGGGCTGAAACTTCACACAGCGGCAAGAAGTGTAGCCAAAGTGTGAAGCGATCGACATGTTTCAACACGTAAATAAAATTTTTCGGTGGTGGCAGAGGTCCAAGGATGTCGCATTGAACCTTCTTGAATCAGACCTCGGGCAGGGAAATTGTTCCAGAAACAGTAATCGTGTGGCGACGTATTTCGCTATTCTGGCAGATAATACAGTATTTCGCCCAATGCTGGATATCCAAGCGCATGCGGAACCAAATGTAGCGATCCGTAATCTGCTTGATGGTAGCGCGGCTGCTCGAATGTTAGGTACCTTACAAGTGGTCAAACACAACTCGTGGATACTGCCGCGGAACGAATAATCGAAGCGTTCCGGTGGATATATCATAGTAAATTCGAGAGTACGGAGAGAGAACAGGTAGCTAAGTGTAACAGAAGGAATTATTTTCAACTGTTTAAACCCAGGATCTGTTTCCTGATGAGTAGCGATGTCTTCTAGCTTGAGTGCTTGGCGCAAAACCTCGTGAAGTCCAATGCCGCACATTGCTTCTACTGCAACTCTGTGAGCTGCATCATTGTGTCAAACGTCGGAGGCCAACTGTACTATGCAAGAGAATTGACGAATTTCTCAAAGTGAGAAGAGATCAGAGGAGCGGTGGATGACAGACGTAAGGGCTTAGGATCCGGTAACTTTAAAAATCTACTAATTTTAATGAGGTATGTAATTTTTGTTGAATAACCTAAGGATCAATAAGTAGTGGAGCAGATATCCCCTCTGGATCAATGGGTTTCGGTGGGTGTTATTTTAGATAAGCACGCCATAATGTATCAGCAACAGAGTTGTTGAGACGATCAATATAACGGTAGTCCAGAAAGTTAAGAAATATCTGCCGTAGCAGTTGACATTGTTAAAGAAAACAGGTAACTGGCGTTGACAATTTAGTAGCTCAAGACTGTGCAAAGAGCATCAGATCATCGTAACACAGAAACCAAGTGCCATGTTAAGGTAAACTCTGTCAAAATTGAAAGCACAACTGAAAGCTCATGAGCAATGTAATTTTGTATATAAACTAAGTTGCAATCATTGCGAAAAGGACTGGGCTGACCAAACATTCTGTTTCGAGAATCACACTTCCAGGAACTCCCTTTCTCTTCTTGTTTCGCCTCTTACCAGGACTTCTGATTTGGCCCCATCCAAGCTGTGTTCTCTCTTGTCCACGTGTGCTGAGACTAGCGTTGATGCATAGTGCATTTTGCATGCTCTTTTTTGCACTATTATTCGTATGGCTAATTTTATACCTGTTTGGCCAACGTAGTCCTTTTTGCAATGATTACAACTTAGTCTATATACAAAATTACGTTGCTCATGAGCTTTCAGTTGTGCTTTCAGTTTTGACAGGGTTTTCCTCAACATGGCACTTGGTTTGTGTGTTACGATGATCTGATGCTCTTTGCGTAGTCTTGCCCTAATTTTGTATATGTTCTTCATAAAAAGAAAAACAATGCGTCGATCCACTGTTGGTGTAGGCTGTCTGTTTGCGCTGTTGACTTTCAAATATCTTCAAACATTTTACGCTGCCCGCTGCTTGCCTTTGGGTTGACTTCGCTTGCAGACAATCCTCTGCCAGGCAACAGCTCTTCTTCCTTCATAAATGCCTGAAAAGTGATATGCTTCCCCACAGTATTAGTTGCAAACTGACGATTGATCACCCACAGGCGTGGGCTGCTTCATGACATTTTGGCATGAGTATCATACGGCTGTTGATCACTGACGCTCAAACTCGAATAAATAAATATGGAAGATGCCTGGACGAACATCAGTCTACCTGTCTTCAAATTATTGGGCAATAACTAACACAGCAAATTGACGCTGCTAAAGAATTTCGTGCAGAAAAACTAGGACAAAGAAGCATGCGGCAATTCTCGATATGTTATCAAAATTGACCTCTGCTAAAGACAGATGTGCCAGTGCTATCCGGATCAGAAATTTGTCTAACCGACAAATCAACGAATCCGAAAGACAAGTGCTAATCAAGGGACTTAACAATAACTTTAGAGATGCAACAACGACAGACTTTCTGTTAGCATTGTGAAGTGCCCTACAATCCAACGGAATTGGTGAAGGGATTTAAAAGCAATTAGGATATACAACTGTTCCAGATATAATGCGCAACAGGCAGTACAATAATCTTAGCAGAGAAGTAAAGGAGAAGATAAGAACCTCGAAGTCTGACGAAACGATCATCATCCTCTCGGCAGACAAGGGACGGGCCAAAGTTATGATGGATAAAGCGGATTACACTGAGAAAGCTTTACCTCTCTCGAACGACACAACGACCTACAAATGCCTTGACACCGATGCAAAAGTACAGCTAACAAGCAAAATAAACAGAACATTGAAGCTACCTCAAGCAAAGAACCAAATCAAGAATGAAGAGAGCGAACGAATGAAATCCTGCGACTCAAGCATCGCGCAATTCTATGGACTCCCGAACGTACATAAATGTTGCACCGTTACTGCCGATTGTGTCACCATCAGGAACCCTCATCTACAACTTGGAGAAATAAATGTGGAGACGCCTGAAACGTCTGGCCTGTGGATCGCAATACTCCATAAACAATGCCTAGCAACTCTGACAACATTATTTTATCATGATCCATCCTCGATATTAACAAAAATAAACCGAGCGATTAGTTTGTAACTTATGCACAGTTAAAAGTTATTAATTTGATAAAAGCTGATTTTGCGTATAATAATACCCATCAATATAATCTGTCGAAACCTTCTGTAAACAGAACAGCACTAATGGAAAGGAACGGTTAGTTCAGCAATCAAGGCATAGCTTGAATAATTAGCTGCACAAAGTTGTCTTCTAAATGAACAACCATTATGTAATCTGTTCAGAGCTGAGATAGTTGTGCAACTGACTAGTATGCATCAGCGAAATTGGACTGTTTATTTGTCATCACCCATGTGCTTTGAGCTTGGTTTGAACTGGTCGTATCGTTTCACAAGCAAAGTATCCACATACTAATTTGCATTAGCGCAGAAAGGGAGAGAAAGCTACTGAAACTGCTTATAACATGAGTGACGCAACATATAAGGTTAAGCAGTTCTTGGCGTACATCGGTTGGACGATTGAATAATGGTCATGTTTATTGCTGACAATTGAACTCCATGTTAAGAAACATAATTTAACTTTTCTGCAAGGTTCACGAAAGATTCATAAAAAATGCGATCTTTTAGAGCTTTTTTCTGAGGTAACACTACTAGACGGCGTTTAGCTAGGCCGGTGAGTGCACGAGACTGTCACATGACTCACGACGCCAATGACTGACTTCTACTGCACACCCAACGAAATGTGAGCTATGCAAACTTTATTATATGTGGCCTACTGATACACGGAAACATTTGCTAGATTCTGCGATTTTAAACAACTGTATCACAAATATATTGCAACAAATTGTGCCTTGTTGTATTTAGGAGGTAAGTATATCTGAAACGATTAATCCATTGTAGTAGTACATTTGCTGAGACAAAGATGACCTGAAAATCGGTCTAGCCCTTGGATACAAAACGAGAAGGTGGTTCTAAAGACATTACAATGGAAAGAGATAAACATCGGCACATAGTTCCAAAAAGAACTAAAATTCAGTGGGAAAACTTAGCATTTAGAATCGATTGAAATCCTAAATTCAGTTTCCAAAATGTTAACACTTGTATACACGGATTATTTTGCTTTAACTCCGCTGTACGCAGCGTTTATTAGGTAATGCTACATGTGAATAATTGTGATCGGATTTATTTAGTCGCGGGTTGTTTATACATGTGAACTTAAGTAACACTTTTGGCTATGTTGTGGTAATTGAATTGCATTGAGTTGGACTTACACCTGAAATACATATTAGCAAGGTTTTAAAAAAATTATATTTATGTCGATGAATAGTAACATGTTTTAGCACCTATTGTGTTTTGCTAATTCCATTGGAAGCGTGTTCCCACAAAACGTCTGAGCTATCTGTCAAGCATAATCGAATTAATGATTGTAGTGTTTTTTGCAGTGTGTTTTCCAGCACAACTTTTTCACATAAACAACACACAGTATAAGAATTAATAGCTGCGCCCATGCAAATATTAATATCTTGTTGAAATTCATGCATAGCTGCAATTGACTGATTAGCTTGTATCGACAGATTTTGAGAAACTTTTCACATTCGTTGTTACTAATCTGGTACCCCGATGATACATCGTTGCATTTTGCAATAGTCTTCCTCATTTTAGTAAAAAATTCTAAGTGCCGTTAACAAAAGTAACCATATGCAATAGGTTTGCCGGTTAAAACAAAAATACCCTTTCCTATTTCTTTGTACACAGGCTAAGTCCGTTAGATCGTCGATTTATCTAATAGAGACGTAAGCGGATCTGAATTTGTGGATCGAGTAAGAATTGATCGGCCAGCGAATATCAGCCCTTGTCAAAGGAATTGAACTATTCCGTCGATATGATTAACCCGTGGAGTGGAACTCACTCAGACTGGCTGAAAACCGGACACACCATATTGAGCGAACCTGACCTCCTAAATTAGCATTTTCTGTTCCCAATAAACAGAGTTAATCTCTCCTGTAGATACACTCTCTATCTTCCAGGTGCTGGTCTTCAATATTACTTTGGTTGGCTGGGCGCGTGACTGAGGAGCCAGACAGTCGTACTATCACAGGGAATCCAGCAGCTGTACTACAGTTGTCAGTGGCAGGATCAGAGGGAAAGAAGCGTTGTAACTTTATCGAATTATGTGTTAAAGCATATTCGTTCTGCAACGACTGATTATGATGCTTCACAGAGTCACCAGTGAATAAGCGCCTCTGAAACGCTGCATCGAAAATGCTAAACCCTTCTAGTGCTGCAGTAAGAAATTGACCTCAACCAATTGTCTGGATTACACCGGTTCTTTTGCCCCTACAAAAATGGTCCGAATTTGGTGGGCATTAAGAAACTCATTTCTCTCTGCTTGTTGTTTAACCGTCAGATATAAATTTCTTAACTCGTAAAGGTATTTTATCTTTTCACAGAATATATTTTAGCAATATCTCATTTCGGTTGTTGCAGTTTGAGCAGTCCCATTCACGGTCCATCAAGCCTAGTTCTGTGCGTCGATCTCTTCGATAACTGACGGATACTTGAGTGGATGAGTCCGTGCCTACGATAAACGCGCATCAGTCAGGGCACTCCTAAGGGTTTACAAAAGCAGCGCACAATAAAAACTTATTCAACTGTGGTCCGATTATCCGTTTTTGATTTACCTGCGAAACGAGTGAGAGTGTGATCGGTTCAAGCTCAATAAGAATCCTGTGCATTTTAATCATCAGATACCTTAAAGTACCGAAAATACTCCTCTATTAGAATCGATTTATTCGACAACCAGAAACAGGACAGGGAGAAAGGTGGTTGAGATTGGAAGCATTCCGAATCTCAAGAGACCTGCGAAATTGCCGGCCTGAGAATGTCAATAAAACTGAGAATTTAATGCGAATGTTTTGTTTCTCCGTTTCGGTTTTCTTCTAAGGGAGGGAGTGCTGCTAGAACGCCCTTGTTTTATAATTACTCTACAAATAATTATAGAGCTATTTCTTTAATTCAGATAACGGAGAAAAGGTGAATGTTTGTAGTCGTAGAGGATAAGACAAAATAAACGTATTTTCTTTTCTGTTACATTAATGGGCTCCTAAAGGGTGGTTAGGAAGATGAATCTTCTAACCATGATCCAAAAGAGGTATAGAAAAATTACCGCTAATATAAGTCAATAATTCATTGCTACAATGATGCTATATGTCGACCTAAAATTACTCTAATATTTGTGAAATACCTCTTGACGCAAACAACGTAGTATATTGATTTTACACACAAATTGATCCAAAACATGTTTTCCACAAACCGGCTAAGTATTACATAGGTATTAATGGCATGTGTACGCTGCGATACATAGGCACTTGTTAACACGAACGCTAAGATTAATGAGGCTTGTGTTCCTACGGAATGAGATGCGTGTAGGCGGGGTCTTAAGAAGCCAGTAGTATGTCATGGTTTGCTAGAAAGGGTACAGAGTGTGAAAAGTTTTGCGGTTTTACAAGAGGCAAGCACATTAACCTTGTATGGTGGTTGGAATGACAAAAGTTTGAGATTTATTTCTCTTTTAAATAACTCAATATTAAAGCTAAGCAGCATTGTCATATATGCGAGAATAATTTTCGTTTAACAATATCGGACAAAATAAAACAAGTAAGTGTTCCTTTGCTAAATACTGAGGTGACGAAATTTCCATATAAATGACCTACTTTTACTGACTCAAAAATATTTCGTACCGTGACAGAATGCGGGCAATATGCCAGAGGTTTGCTTGGACTAGTAAACGGTGCATAACCGTTATATAAAAATAAATAGGGAAACAGTGTATTCCTAGATGATATGAGGCACAGTCTATCTGAGTGGTCTGATCAATTTGTGCAAGAAAATCGCATAATACGGTACTTTATTCACGTATGTTTCCCAAGGGATTTCCTTAGTAACTGGCAATTTGAAAGCATTAGATATATTAAGCAACTGGGAAATAGGAAATAAAGATGAAACAGCTTGTCAATAAATATACAAATGTACTTATTTATTTCACTAAAAATTAGAGCAATGCAACAATATATGGAATCATCCCAAGGGCGTATGCTTTCTTGCAGAATACATACACGATTGAATTCACCCTCACTTGCATCCTTTGGCTGGCTGTTTGCCGATGTGAGAATTATACAAGTAACTCATCGCCTTTTTAAGAATGTTTTAAGGGCCGCTTTTATAGATTCATTAAGGGCGATAAGGCCACAGTCCTTCCGTCTTGCGGGTTATACAGTTATTGTGACACTTTTTACCACAGTAAATCAATGACATTATTGTTATAGTTTTCTAGCATTTAAGCTATAATCCGCGATTATAAGAGACAAGCACTGTCATGGTCAACCATTGAATAAAGGAGAATATAAAGTGGGAGGAATTACGAATAATAATTACAGTCATTTGCACTTAAGCTATTAATGATTCGCTGGAAAATCCTGGCGAATAACGAAGATGATGCAACAAAGTTAGTGTGGAACTGGGCAAGTATGCAGTGAAAACTTTCGTATGATAACCATGGTCATTTGTGTTGCCAGTTTATCGCAGCGTCAAGTCTACCAGTGGCACATATATTTTTGTGGCCATGAAGAGGATAGCGATGAACCCTGCGCTAGAAGTTTATCAAAGACAACTACCGACGAAACGTGACGCCTTGGACAGAACTGTTCAAGTTAACAAATGTTCTGTGTGTTCGTTTAGTGATGAAACCAAAAACAATTCCAGAATTATCCTTCATGAAATTGTGAAGAAAACTCTTCATGTGAGAATAATTCGCTTAATGTTTGAGGCCAAAGTGTTAACGAACGACCAAAATTCGTGACATAGTTAAATTTGTCATTAATTACAGAATTAAGTAAAGTGGACCCCAAATTTTAGACGATGTCATCACGGATGCCGAATCATGTGTTTTCGATATGATCAAGAAACATAAGGACAGAGTGCAGGGTAGCATGCTATGGTCTAAACTCGCTCCAAGATGGAAAGAGAGCAATTCAAAGAGAAAGTATGTTAATTTCGTTTTTAGTCATCAGGTGGCTCGTCCAGCTAGAGTCAGCACCTCAAGGTATCATCGTCAAAGCACACTTTCACGTAAAAGCGCTCAATAGACACATACAAATGGTTCAGCTCGTCTGGTTTGACATCGCAGAAAATTAGAAACTTCACCATGACCAGTTTTCTGGCCAATGCTAAGGTGCCAAATGTTCACCAGCCGCCATCGAGTCCTGACTTGTCTTTCTCGGAATTTTTAATAATCCTTTTTAAAACCTCTATGATTTCGGGAAACTTGGCTTTAGTAGAAAAGGTATTCTTCAAAAAATAATACTGACAAGTTTGCTGTTTGAAAACATAGCTGGAAACGAGGCATCGCTTCAGGTAGCCTTTATATTGAAATATTTTAATTCGTCGTAACTACTAGATATATGATTGTTTTTTAATTACTCAATCATATTACTTTTACACAAAGCAAGTACATAAGCTGTTCAGATTAATCATTCAGCTAATGCATACGAAACCATTAGATATTTACTGCATCTGTATTTGTAGTACTAAACACATTTACCATTACATTCTTAGAGTAAATATTTTCAAACTTTCTGTCCTATTATGACATATTTTGGGTGCACCGTATCAGAAAAAATATAGCTAAGCTAGAAAAACCGAACCTGGGATCCAAGTCAGTGACACGCATATATCTTAAAAGCACTACAACATCTTTGTCACAAAAAATTATTGTCGACCAGCCTTATTTAGTAAAGAGGCAATTAAACATTTCATCCCAAAATTTACTGTTGTTCGGCAGTTGTGCCGCATAAAAACTGTAGATTAGGCATGGAAATATGAGTAGCTTAGTTTGAGTGATGTCACTTTAGGGTAAAACAGTTCAATCGCAAGCTTATTATAGTTTTCCTACTATTCTACATACACATTGTGATGGTTTTGCAAACCACGTACTCAAACAATGTATACTGATATCTGAGCTTCCCGAATCGTTGTCTCAATTTATTCGGCTAAGGCGATGGTCTAAACGAAACACACGTGGCCCATCTAGCAGGTTAGAAAACAGCCGTTCCACCGACACACTGCACAATTGCGCTGCACCATAAAAAGTGTGCCAATCTAATATTAGAACGTATTTTTCAACTCTAAACCCAAAGAATGTAAATTTCCTATTTTCCTGGTCCTGAAGGAAATTTGGCAACTTATTTTGTATGTTTATCACGGAGATATCGTTTGGATGTAGCCAGTTAACCAACCTGCACAAAAATTTAGCGTTTGCCTTAAGCAATTGGTGTGGTCACGAAATAATGAGGGTTAGTCTAATATTTATTCGATTAAAAATTGATGATACTCATATTGTGGGATCTTTAGTTGACGCATTTAGGCGCCTACAAATATATCCGCAAAATGCATGGAAAAGATAATCCTACTTTATCCAACCATAAATAAACCAATCAGCATTGCATTTACGAGTGCAGTTAAAGCAGCATAAACAAAGAACTAAGGGCGTACAAAGGTGTACAATACACATATTTGGGACGACAACTGCAATATTAAGGTACATGTTTCTGGCTGGATATATAGTGTTTCAACTCGAATAGAATACTGAATATTGTACACTGAGAATAGAGGACGAGAAGATAAAAATCTGTGTTGCTGATCGTTGGTGGATCTGGTACATGCCAGTAATTAAGTCGCTGATTCCTGCGCCGTGGCAGCATATTGCAGCTGCACTAAATTGTATCCGGTTTTGATGCTTACTTCTAGTCCGCAATAAAGGAGTCAAGCAAGCTTAAATTGTGACACTGATTTCGCCTCGACTTGCGTCTCCGGCAATTTGTTCTCATATTTCACCACTGGACGCTGGAATCATAGAGGCTAAAGGACTTGCTCTAAATCCGGTACTACAATTTTGTACCGGTGTCGGTGTGTGCTGCTTGGTGCGCGAAGATGCAGCAGTGGCTTCGACTTAGGGAAGTGGCCCAGGTGCATGGTGCGGTGCGTCATTATAAGACCAACTAGAAGGCGACGATATGACAGGGTAAAATCCCTAGTAAAAGCCGTAGGTCATTGTACAACATAATCCTAAACGAGGGAGGAGCCGGGTAGCTACATGCTAGACTTCTTCCAGTCTCTAACTCTCACCTATTTTGATGGGACAAGAAGCGGGTATGCCGTACTCAAGAATCGGCCATATTATGGTAGAGATCAGACAGGTGGCAATCTCCTCAGAGTGAGATAAAACTGTGTCTAAGTGCCCAAAGCTGCCGTAGTCCGTTTGCATAGACTTTTCGTGTTGTCAACAGACCAGATCACACCATGAGAGTAGGCCTAGATGCATTACGAGACCGGTGGGATGTAACGGGTGGCCGTCCATGGTGTACGCATGGCCATTCCCATCGTTCCTCAGTCTCATATACTAGAACTTGGGGGATCACCGGCAGGTCAAGGTTTGCAAACAACCGGGACATAAGTTCGAGGTCCTGCTGAAGGACGTCACATTTGCCAGGAGAAAAAATAATCCTCCAAATCTTCAGGTTTTTGGCAAATTATGCGCAGTGTGACCGAGAAAGCTGAAGTACTTCGTGGATCAGGAATACAATAGTCCCCAGAATGTGTCTGGGGTTAGCCGCCGGTGGACCGGTACCATTCCGTTGGGTGGTCATCCAAATGGAACCAACAGTTTCTCCCAATACGTAAATCGCTGATACGCTGGTGCAGTGCTCCATTAACGGTATACATGCTCAGCTTGCAGAGCTGGTCAAAATGGTTCGTTTCCTCGAATGATTTACGAAATCGATGTAGATAACATCCACTGACTTCCGCCAGTTCAAAGATTGCAACCGTTCCTGCAGCGTGAACAGCAGGTTGGTGATGCATGGGCGGACCTAAATAAAGGCGTACTGTGCCATCGTTAGAAGATCTTTCGACTTCAGTAGTTGGAAAGTGCCATTTTCACAATATTCTCATTCACTTTCCGCAAAACAGAGGTGAGACAAGCGGCCGGTAATTGGCTTCATTGCTTGGTTTACTGCCTTTTATAATCGACTTCAATAGTGAGCGTCTTCAATCGCTCGGCAATCCACCCTCGGACAGCGAGCTGTTAATTAGTCCCATCAAATCAGGCGAGATGATGGCTATAAAGGACTTTAACATTTGCAGGTACGGTCCATCGGCCACAGCAGGTCTCTTGCCGTAAAGACTGACGAGCAAATTGCGGGATCCTACTGCACCGCAAACTAGGACTTTGAGTTATTTATTTGCTGCACACTTCGAGCTCGTCATTTGGGCATCACTTTTAAATATGAAGCAAAGTGCTCCGCCAATGTGGACGTACGTACAGTACTGAATCTCAGCGGCTGTCTGTCAGTGCGGACTACCACAGCTACGTAACTTGCGGGTCTCAGGCGACAGTTCACGTAAGCAAAACTGGGCTTGGTGGTCATCTTAACTGAGGTTTGAAGCTTCTCTTCAAGCTGCCAAAGATTTTGCTTTTTTGAGCCGCTGCGTAGATTCCGTTGCCTTTGTACGTTACATACTCGTCTACAGAACCAGACAAGTGAAATTAATTCCACAATACGCGTCCCCGCCGAGCCAACTGATCATGGTTTCTCTTGAACCAATATTTCTTCACTAGCCCAGCTAGCCGATAACTGTGGGGTAAGAAACAAACACACAACGATCGCATACCTTTTTTTCTAACAGTACAAGACTCTTCAACAGACATTTTCTGTGGCAGCGACCAGTTTACTTCACTGTCGTCGCGATTGAAACACCAATGTCAGTCTTGCAATGATCGTAGGACGACTCTGGCAGACGCGAGTAGGGCAGCGGCGACTATAGGCTGGCTAAAACCAACGATTGTTCACTAATACCAGAGGCTCCAGGACCTGGATTTCAAGTACATTTGTCTCACAACTTGTTGGGCGCACGATGAAGCGGAATGCGACGAAAGGCATGTCGGTTGGCAGACGTATTGTTCTACCCCATTTTCAAATATCATATTCGCACAATCCGTCTTGATTTCTCAGTGCCCAGGGATAAGTTAAACCTCAGACCACTATATTTTAGGGACGTTTTAAGCACCCGTAAGCAGGAGGCTGGGCCGACTGATGTAGTTGCTGACAAACAAAAACTAATCAAGAAACCTACTTCGCGGGCTGCCATAAGCTGCACCCACAAGCAGTGCGCCTGTCTCAGGCGTATCGAGCATCATAACCATTTGCACAAGCCATCTTTGCTGCGGTAGGTGTGTACCAATCTCGCGCACATCGAGGACCGAATGTATAACAGCAAGCCGCCTCGATCGTTTGGTATTCTGTCGCACCGGAAGCACGAGTAGCCACTGGCCTGGACTTCGTGAGAAGTGAGCTCATGCGTTAACTAGTTTTCAGCCAGTTCCAGTTCGTCCGGAAAACGAGAGGCAACAAAGTGAAATACATAGTCATGTTTGTTAATTTAACTACAAACATCGGTGTAGGCTACGCGCAGCTTGCGGTAGGAAACGACGAACGCGCGTGTAACCTCCTTGATCCATTGATCAGGGTTCGGCGGACCCGGAGTACTACCCGAAATTACAAGATGTGGAGACTGATTTCTCCACATTCAGTCTGCCGCTTCAATTCCATGACAGTAAACTTTTGTTTCTCTCTGCCTAACGGATCTATATCGGGACGATTAGGTATATTTAGACCCCTTAGCCTACAGAGACGCGATAATATCAGTTTCGGGCTGGTTGCATCAACAAACTTGACTCGCAGAGGCCGGGAATTATCCTCTTCTCTCCATAATACAGACGAATTTCTTCACACGCAACCACTGTTCATTTGCATCAAGAAGCCTATAAATCAGGCTCCAAATAAAAGCCACATTGTGCTCATAACCAGCTAGAGGTCTAAATTCCGTCTACTCAGGCGCATGATATATCATATTAAAAGCCGATGCTTACTGGCAGTTATCTTCTCCTTTCGCTTCGCTGCATTCTGTACTGGCCTTCACCGCCTGCGCTATCGCACACCGATAGGGTTGTGCCCGTAGAAGACAACACAGTCAAGCCGGCTGATTCGCCAACAACTGGTGGAAATTGCACTAAAGTGTCTGCAGCCAGTGAGCAGGTAGGCTTGTTAGAACATAAAGGTGGCTGGGTTTCCGCTTGCTTGGATTAACCCAAGGATCACCTCAATATGAATCGTTTCACATGTCTGGTAGGATCGCGCGGCTTCTCGGCTGTTTGTAACCACACAGCGGCTGGGCATTTCTTGCATAATATGTGCACAAATCTATACTGCATTTCACATAGTAGTTTCAAATGAACTAAAACCCAATCAATAAGTTAACATGCGGCAATTCCCATAACACAGAGTGCATTTAACAGCATGGATCTATGCCCAACTATTTTGCAGCAAGTGTCAAAGAATGGCAGCTTTGTCATTACGGATAAAATTGCACTGAACGGCCGTTTTATCCTTTCGAGAATCGTCAGCAGTGCGCATTCCACCTCACCCTGTTTTGGCTTGAACCCGCAAGTCGACAGTTACCAGTAGTAGTTGAGAACACTGAGCTAATAACACACCGCTGATTTAGTCGTAAAATCACCTATTTTACTTCGCTTCAGCGCGATAAGTTGGTTTAGTACAAAATAATAATAATGTTATTAATATTATATCAAAGACCGAAATAGCACTACCTGTTAAACGAATAGAGTTCTCCGGGTTAGAACGCTGGAAACTGTGTTCACTCATCGAATGCGCACCGACACTAGATTGTCCATCCAAATATGGAGGAGACAAACCGTGTAACTGCATTAGTCTATTTTACTAAGTCCCAGTTTCTTTTGGCATGTATTTAAACGTCCTATAATTCATTTTACTGGTATTCTCTAGCTCATTAATTATTTTAAAAAAGGATGCGTGAACAATTGAAAGTAGGTTAATTTCAGCTTTCACCATTCGTCAGCAATTCAACACAAATATGTAAATTTTAGGTTAAACCCTTTCTCAGCAGGAAATTGTGAATAAATGCTGCTTTATTTATTGAATTTCAACATACCGCATTTTCAGCTAATATTGTTATCTTGCCTATTATCGCGGTTTTGTCGTGCATTTCAGGTTAGACCGAATAAATGTAATAAGTCGAGGTCCAGTTCTCGTGCGTAGATAATTACTTTCCAAGCAAATAGTCGAAGGTAGATTGCATAATTAAAAAGTTTTCGTTAAACTATAGTCTGCATTACTATCCACTATGAACTTTTGTATATTAACTAACATGATAAACTAGCCTGTTGATTATAACATGTCCAATGTTCCTACGTTATTACGACAATCTGAATTACCTTTACGTCACACTATCCACTATCGACGTAAGCTAGAGTTGGGAAACACCTCAGCTACTGTGCCGCAGTACCTAAAAGAAAAAAACGGATTAAATAACAGGACGACTTTCAATTAAAATACTAAACTAGAAATGCACCAATATTTAAGATAGAATGAATTCAAACGAGGAAACTTGCAAGTGTTGCATAGCTATATTAAGCAATGTTCATTTGATGAACTATTTAATCCAACTGAAATTAGCAAGGTACATATATAAGTGGTGAACTGTGAAAACTGCAGGGTATGAAATTTACCTACCTTGCGCACACTGCCTTCTTATCTTGCTGAATAAGACAAATGAAGCAATAGAAATTTGAGACAACTGTTCACGTATCAAACCGGTCAAGTTGCTCATCGTTTTCATTGTGATTCACTTAACATTCAGTACAAATGACGACGGATGACCCAACAATGTAGAAGCAAAGAGGGATAGACCGACCTCATTTATTAAAGGACAGAAGAAAAAGAACAAATCTTGTACTTGAGATCAATCATAGTAGTCGCTAGTCTCTCAAGTATTAAAATAGTTTTTGTGAAGGTAAACGATTCAGGTAGGCTGCTACATTTTATTACACCTTACTGTTTTATAGGTTTTTGAAGTATGCTACCCTATCTTGAGTGACTTTAGTAGTTTGTGGCAAATGACATGTTATTAATTATCTGGAATCATTTTAGTTATTGCCTTAATGATGCGAACAGTCAGAACGTCTTACATGATGGATAAAGCCCTTATAATATTTTCCCATGAAAACATTTCTTGGAGCACTCATCTGATCAGCACATTTTAGCTCTGAGTCAGTCAGCTACCGGCTGGTAGAACAAAGGTGACATCTTTGTCTTTAACAATGACGACACAACTTGGTGCCTCCATATGTACAAGGCAACCGACGCAGTATCTTCCGCCCACGTGCAACTGATGGCTGTTGCTCAACAGGGAAACGTCAGTGCAGCGTACCGGCTTACTTTTAATGCCTCGGAGAAAATGTAACCCAGTTGACCTTGCTCGAGGCTTTACAGACATAATCAGGCAGTAAAAACCATGATATAAAGGGTATTTATTGGCGGTTTAGGTTTAAGATGGAAGTGATATATACTAGAATTCTAAAGAAAGTTGAGCAGTATGTCCATCCATATTCTACAGTTGATATCAAACGTTATAATTTATTTCATTATGTTTATTGCCGTTTGTATGCTTTTTTCTAAGTAACGACTTAGTTGCATGAGATCACTAACTTGACTTCTTCCAGTCGCAAGTGTACTTTGTGCGCGGTTGCTGGGTTGCCCTAAGATATCTTCCTATTTTTGCCGCTTATTATTTAAGCCGTTTTCTTACTGTTATTTAAGAGTTTTTGTTTGATAGTCAACCTATATTTTTGCACACTATTACCTTGCTCATTTTAAACGATATGTGGATCAACTTCATTCTGTGTGCTAGTAGATATTGCCTTTCCTCTACTGGACAAGGTGTAGTTCCAGTTAACCAAATAAACATGTCATCCAACATGTTATCTGCTTGTTGTGTTGTTGTTCGCGATTCTAATTTAACAGAGACTTTAATCAGATCATAACATTTGAAAATAATACTAATCTGAGTTGAGTCCAAGCAAACATTAGTTTACCTGTCACATCATACACATTTTCGATGAGTAGTGAAATATTATTGGATTTACAACTGATTTAGTTATAGATTGCCTATATTTTCAACTGAAGTTGTGTTTTGTCAACCTTATCATGATGTGAGCGGACTTCGTAATTTTTGCTTTTCGGCTTATTTTCTTATAGAACTATCGGGCATAGCAGCAGTCCGCCCAATAGAAAGCGCAGATTGGCATTTTATTATTTTATGCATGTGGGGAGAGAAATATTTTAGTCATACTACATATAAATTTGATGGATCAAAGTCCTGTATTACTGCTCTGATAGTTCGTTTTATAGAAGTGTCGAAAAAGCCCATCGGGTAAAAGCGGACTATGCTGACGCCCCACAGAAAAGGAACGTTTTGGCGACAGATGTTTGCGCGCGACGGATAGACAAACGAGGTGCGCTAAGCTACCTTCAGTAAAAAGCGCAGTGATGAGTGGACATTTAGTCCGTCAAAACCTATGCATAAGGTTCATGAAGTTTGTAACAATAAAAACTCCGTTTACACATTGGATTCTTACCTAATAAGCTAGGCGTAATTAATTGTTTCTGGAAGTAGATTTAGTTAATTAAGAAGCACTAAAATTGCTTAACGCCAATAATTTGTTAGGAATACCTGCAATAGGCAAACAATGTTGCATGTAAGGTAACTGATATTATCCGGTGCACACTCTTCTTCATTTCTTTAAACCATATATCTAAGCAATTTTATTTTTTTCTCGGACCATGTGGTTCGACAAAAACATTAATTTAACGGCTGCAAAATTTGATTAATACTTCATGCGTTAACTAGGGGCCATGAAATAACTCTAGTTAACAAGCTTACTCTCGTAACCGGGTGCTCATTTGCAATAGGCCTTTATTCTGATCAGGAGAATCTGGGAAATTTTGGTGCTTTCATGCAATAATCCATTTAGTGTCTACCCCTTAACAAGTAACAAAATTTCTTTAAACATGATTATATTTTACATTTGAAAGTAGACGCTTAATTAAATGTATTTCCTATGTAATAAAGAAATGCAAACGCCCCGAAGTACTAATTGTATTAAACGATGTGAGTACAAGGTTCTGTGGTGTTCAACAAAGCAGTACATTGCCTGCAAAAGTAAACAAGACAAAAATATGGTGTTTGAAAGAAATATTAAGTATTGATCCTTCAGATGCAGTTGCAAGTGTCGTACTAAACTACATATAATTACTGCGTATGGAAACGCATTTTATCTATATTAGCATTTTATCGTAGTATGCAGGAACTCCGAAAAGAAGTTACGAGAAAATCATACTTGCTGATTTGGCACGTAATGAAATTTACTGGGCGCCAAGTACTCGATTTCATTCAGCTCAGTTATAATTCTATCATTGGAGGCAAGAATATATAGGTGGTTTCGGCACACTAGTAATAAGAGAATTTGGAGGCGATAAATAAAAGTCCTGCTCAACATATACGTGAAGACCACGACGCTTTTGAGGAAGAGTCCAAGGCCACACAGAAATAATTAAAATTCCCTTTTTCCACGCCAGTTCACTACTATCACCATTGTTTAATATTAGGAGGCATTTCCTATTTTATAACGCCAATATGTCCGCTGGTAGCAGCACAAAACTACAGTGTGACAATTACCATCAAAAGATATCACTTTAAATATACCACGGCCATCAAATATAACGTTGACTCGAACCCGCAACTCGACTGTTGCCAGTCCATGGTTGAGACCACTGAGCTACGGGGGACGGCAACGACCATCGTGAATAAGTTACTAGCTGCGATATAGCGCCGCTCAATATTTACTAACTTACACGTTACTGCCGTGCAAGGGAGGGGTTGCCCCCTCAACAAGCGACGAGCATACCAAAATTAAGCCGCCAATTAACTTATGACATTATAAGCAGTTTGGTCTGCGTACTGATTACAGAAGAGTAGTAGGGGATTTGAAAGGATTAGGTAGAAATTCGTCACATCTAGACCCACTCATCAGCAGTGCGCAGTTCATCGGACCCTTGGTAGGATCAAACACGCAACTCGACTGTTGCCAGTACGTGGATGAGACCACTGAGCTACGGGGGACTGCTGATGATTTCCGAAAGGATGAAACGCGCGTACAGTGCTTTACCGGGCGTGTGGCGGCTGTCTGAGTGAGTCTAGATGTGACGAATTTCTACCTATACCATTCAACTCACCTACTACTCTTCTGTACTCAGTGCGCAGACCAAACTGCTTACAACGCCATAAGTTAATTGGTGGCTTAATTTTAGCCAGCTCGTCGCTTGATGAGGGGGTTACCTGTCCTCTACACGGCAGTAACGTGAAAGCCAGTGGATAGTGAGCGGCTCTATATTACATCCAGTAAGTTATTCATGATAGTCGTTGCCGTCCCCCGTAGCTCAGTGGTCTCAAACACGGACTGGTAACAGTCGAGTTGCGGGTTCGAGCCCTACCAAGTGTCCGATGGAATGCGCACTGCTGATGATTCCCGAGAGGATGAAACGCGCGTACAGCGCTTTTCCGGGCGTGTGGCGGCTGTCTGAGTGAGTCTAGATGTGACGAATTTATACATATAATATTAAACTCCCCCTACTGCTCTTCTGTAAAACGTTGACTACTAGGGCGCCAACTCTGGATTATTTTTCTAATGAACAAATTGTACAGATGTTGCCATTGTCACTTCAGTTAAAAAATTGGATAGGACTTAAACAGATGACCAGGACGTTTTAGATATGTACCATTTCTTTTATAATTATGCCTCCTTATGTACATGCGTTTTTTAAAGCAAACTCACTTCATCTTTCTGGAAAGAAAAGTCCAGGAACGGAAGGCAAGTCTAATCACTCAAAGGTTTCCTTTTCTATATTACAGATAGCAAACAAATAGTAAGTTTACCTGAACATTCTCTTCAGAATAATCTTACAAATAGATAACCCGACCACCCATCACGTTTAACACTGTTACTATAAATGGGATTTAATAATGCCTCAGTCTTCCTTGCAGAGCAGCATAACAGGATATGGATTTTGCTAGTACTATCGTCAATTATACTCTTCTGTATTCACTGATTTTATTGTCTTCTTTACTTTATTGCTGCCTACGACTTGGTATATGTACTAAATTGACGGATTAACTCATTGAAAACACACTAGCTTGCTTTTGAGGGCACATTACCCTTAAATCCCTGACGGATAATTAATACTGCATTGATGGTTTGGGTGTTCGTAGTATATTTATATACGACACCCCAAATAAAAGTTCTAAGAGACAGCTTATTTGCTTTGAAAGACACAACATCACACAGCCAGATGGTACGTGGAAGTGCGGGTAAAACTTTGCGGAACTGCCTTGCATATAGAAACAGGTCATCAGAAGAAGATGCAATAAACTGCAGTACCACTTAGCTTAACATTTGGATCTTTTTGCATTAAATATTTTTGACAACCTCATACCCTTTCTGGTGTATTCGCGCATCAAATAGATCACCTCCAAACACATATCGTGAAACGTGTTCTGGTAACTTGGATTAAAATGCAATATTGCATGCGACCACGCTGCACATGAAGATCAGACTATTTGTTTGGACGATGCATCGCAATGGCAATTAGTATGTCTTACTTTTGTATTCTCCACCACTTCATTTTGGCCATGCAAGATCATGGCGTTATCTGTAAATATATGATCAGCGCCAGATATGGATGTAGCTTCTCACTGGATAGCAAATATCTTATTGTACTGATTATTGTGGCTGATTTCAGTTTTTGTATGTATGTTAAGCGCAATCAATTTGAATCACGATTTTTTTGGAACGACAGTCAAATGCTTGCAGCTTGAAAGGATGCATTCATTACAAGACTGTTCTATTTCCAAACTGTGTAAACTAACAGTGACAATAGTAAGACCATAAGCTCGTGTTCAGTGGTTTTCTATTAAACCTCAACATAAATAATAAACAAAATAGTTTAGTAACTGAAAAACATTCGCTTACACTATAGTACTAAGGTTTCCTGAGAATACCAATCTCTTTAGATTTCCTATGCCCTTAACACTTTTATACATCCTATGGAATATGCAATTAGCAAAATATGTTTGCTAGTTGGCAAGAGCGAACAAACCGCTTAGATGTCTTAATAATATATTTGAATAAATTTTTATTATGTAAAATCAAAAATGTCAGATGGTATATTGCATGAAAGTTGAGCTTACTATTGGTAAGCCTCGAACGCGCTACGCTAACGAAAGCCGACTGCTCGTTTAACTAAGTTTAATAACAATATCTTGAAGCATGATTGAATAGACATTCTTTAATTTGCACTGTTTAAATAAACCCAGCTTTACTAATCAAAATGTTTAAGTTAGCACGCAGTGTTTGCATTATATATTAGTACTTAATATTTCATCGCTTCATGGTCTTTCTGAAGTCTGAACTAAGAAATAATTTGGACTAACAACATTTATTCTCCATGCATCATGCTATCCATCAAAAGCTTGCCAATATAGCCGATCTGGCAGTCAACAGTAAATAATTGGAATGCATATGTGCTGCTCTATCTTGCAACAAAACTAATGGGACAGTGCATTGTGAAATCTCAAATGTCAACCGTAAAATATGGGCACATGTATGCGCGGAAAAATTGTCCCAGTTGACTAAATAGGGTAGCTCTTATAAGGGTGGCATACATCTAAAGCTAGGATGGAGAGAACAGAATGGCAAAATGGAATGTTGCCAAATCTTCCTTACGGTAATGGGTGAAATTGCAGTTGAACAGTTTAAAGTTACTTCTCGACATTTTAAAACGTCCTCCTAAACAGACCTTGTGATTTGCAGTGAATCGGTAAACTGTTAACGAAACACGGCATATACAAAATCAACTTATCAACGTATGCATTTACATTTGGAAACTAATTGTAATCATTGGTGTATATCAACTTCCCTCTGATACTTACAAATTAAACCATGGTTTCTGAGCTGGCTAGTTTAATCGAATACTTTATTCATTCCGCGTATAACACCGAAACTGATAGCAGGATAGACATCAGTAAGCCAAACCAATATTTACTCATAGCAACCCTAAGTAGGAAACCACTCTCGCAGCACTAAATTAGGAAACCGCTGTACCGTCAATGCCGAACTAAGCAGCATAATGATTGTAGAACTGACGAACTGGCACGCACAAAAGCACACGTTCTATCCGCCTCAAATCATAACCTACCCAACAATACGTTTTCAGTATTGAACGGGCAACAGTATTATCCGTGAAAAAACATGTTTTGGTACTTTAGTATTTCCCGTGTGTATATTGCAAATGCATTCCCTTGTTACACGACCATATTCCGCCAGGTCGTCGTCCACCAATCGAGCTGCCACCACATGCCATGACGAGCCAGAGATTAATGCAGCGACGGGATTACGTACTTCATTCATTCCAGTAAAATGCAGTGCTTACTGTGACGCAGTTACCACACAACACTTAGGTTTTAGAGACAGGGACGACGAATCAGATTTTGCCCACCGCTTTCATTACAACCTAACAGTACCTCGTAACTCCCTCATTATTCACATTCGCTTTTATTACCAAAATTGCGTTTACAATCAAAGCATATATGTATGAAATCCCCTGATATTGTTTTTATTACGGAAATTAGATTCACACCAGAAATCATAGAACCTCAGCTTAACATGCAGGTCATGAAAATTTCTGCAAATATAGTTTACACAATCGTGGTGGTGGCTGTGTCACATAGATTCTTAACGGGAACGGGGTTCCGGATCATCACGATGCGTTCATCGACCTCAAACATACACTATGGTCAGTGCTCTCGTCTACCGATCATCTACTGAGTTGTATCTGCTACCCTA
>CALYDF020002333.1:0-27545 GCA_944474145.2 Dicrocoelium dendriticum | reverse complement strand
CCACGCATTCGGCCATGTAGTCATTTTGCAGCAAAATGGTGATCCTGCACATTTTGCTATCTCAGGGCGCCGGTGTCTGGATGAGAATTTCCCTGAGCGGTGGATTGGACGTGGATCACAGCGTCAATACTGAGTTCGCAGTCCTGAACTCTCATCAAGCGACAATGCATTTTGGGGCAGGATAAATAAGACATCAGTAAAACACGTTACAACAACGCAGGAAAACATAATCTGCACTCCCTGCTTCATTGAACTCGATTTCCCCTGATGTTCTGCAACGTATCTCAGCACGCACATAGAGACTCCTTCGTTTATGTGTTGAGAATGCCGATGAAACACAGACACATTGGATCCATGAGAGTGTGGTCATAGGTTAGCACATGTTTGCTTCAATAAATTTCATTGATCAGCGAACAGTCTTTGTTTTCTTAGGCAAGGATCACGTACCATTATTTTTACTTTTATACACTGCTTTACATAGGTATATGCGTAAACGTGGAATGTCCAGGGACTTTGTGGCCACCCTGTAGATTGAGTGCATCTTATGATGCATTAGTTATGCTCCATTAAAGCGATTTGTTTGGTAGGGTATGGAAACTGGTGTATTTTGTTGTCTCTGTTAAAAGATGAATGAAGGGTTAGCACTAGATGGAAATAAATTGTTTTCCTTTAAACTGCACTGATTTGGCAGTTCAAATGTTGCAATGAAAATGTTGTGATTGAAAAGATGCCCTAAATTTTACTGGGCAGCATACGAATTGATATGTTCAAAAGTAGTAAATAATTGCGAATGATAGAAAACAGGAATTCCTGTCTAGTTGTGGACTGATAACAGACAAAGTGTCATTGCTCGTCATGGACGATTAGTCATGGATTCGCTTCGTCCTACCTTGATTTATAAAGATGCTCCAAGAACTGTCACTATTTCCATTCGCGGGATTTTGGTGACCAGATATCCGATGTATCGAAGCAAGACAAGACGGACCCAAAAATTGGAGTTACTGTTTCGGGTGGCTAAACCCTAACAGCTCTGAAAGTAAATAAATCCAGGAAAGTTAATGGAGGAAAATTAATTTCGAACTCATGTGTTCGAACTGACTGAATACGGCTGCCACTACATTGATATTCATGGCTAGATACATGCCATGATTTTAATTAGCAGCAAAGCAGGCGAAGATGAGCGTGATTCGAACATGGTAATAAGCGAGCGTTTAACGCTATAGCCGGATGCCAGCATAAAAAGGGAACGCAGACGTGCATCTTAGTTAAATTAGAGAGGTAGTAAAAGTAGCCTCTATGGACTAGTATTGCTATCGCACGTCAAATACTGTGAGCATCATGGCGCTGCCACATGGGTCACAATTTTGTCCCCCTTATCTGGTTTATACGTAATGATAATGGAAGTGCTTTGCAGGATACGCAAGCTTTTCGGTGCCTGAAACTGCCCTTTCAGGCAATTGGTTGCTAATATGTTAAATAAATTGAGCCATATGGCGTGGATCCACAGAAAACCAAGCACTGCTTGTCAAATTTTTAAAAGATGTGTAAAATTAATGTGTTCGGTAATGGCTGAATGCGTTTAATCCAGCCATGTAACCACGGAAAACATCACTTTACTTTGATTATTACTCGATAAGAGATGTGACTTGAACCCACCGAGCGAGTTGTTGCTAATAAATGATGGGATAGATTAGCTTTATGCGACACACTAGACATAGCATTCGAGTGCATTGAAGCCATGATTACAGGTGTCCAGCTTCTGCGGATAAATGGTGACCTAGCCAGGGTGACAAAATTGCAGGCAAAAGCAACAAGTTATCGGGACACCCGATTATGCTGAAGGTCTCCGTTTGAAGCAGCTTGATTCAACCTGCACTTATTGTGTGCTAATCAACAATCTGTGCTCGAGAAATATGTGTGACCTTGCAATGCTGACAAAATCAAACGACCAGCAATCGTATTCGCTCTTCTGATTTATGTCAGATATATGAATCCTCTAGAAGTAGTCGAAAAATCAATTGGAGTACATTATTTACATCGTTTAGGAAGGTCATAACATATGTAGTAGCAGTACCGGTCCTTGGAGTAAATCACACTGGATTCCATTTGGGTCGGGTATAGCGCTACAGACTCACAGGTGCAGCTGGCCTTTTTACCAGGTAGCTGATTATTCAGTCTTGGACAGGGTTGTCGATTCCGCAGCTGCGAAGCTTGTGCGGGAGAATGTGGTCGTCCAGTGGATCGGATGCTTTTGAGCGGTCCAGGTAGACGACGTCGGCTTCTACTCCGATATTGGTTGAATCCATCCAACTTTCTCTGCTTAGCAGCATATTCGCAGCGTTGGACCGATTTCGGTGGAAGGCATGCTGCGGTAACATTGTGATGTTGTTGCAGATATGGTATCCCGTAAGCATCCATGAGATTAGATATTCCATTGCTTTAGATAGTACCGGGGTGAGAGTGAGTGGGCAGCATTCAGATGGCCGCGTACAGTCGCCACTCTTCTAAAAAGAATGACCATTCCTTGTTTCCACATTGTGAAAACCTGCGTTTGGATAGGCGTCGTCAAGATATCCGAGCTAGAGTTGTGTCGATGTCCATTATGGAAGTACAATGGAACAATGATGTATCCGAGTAAAAAGCTAATGCTTAACATGTCCAGTAGGATGGTTATGACGAAACTTCAAAATACAAAACAGTTGTTGGGAAAATTGAGCTCACTGAGGTATACGTAGTATAAGCTGGAAATCTAAAGTAAATCCATAACGAAGGACGGCAACTCCGATGTTGGCCATTATCGTGTCTCCTCCTGGCGTACAGATACAGGTGGTTATTTGACCGCCAATGAAATCGTGTACAGATACTTATGTTTATTCATGGGTAATGGGTCGTGTAAGATGGTGCAGCGAAATATGTGCACGGCGAACTCTGACTTTGAACTCCTCCAACTTGGGAGCACATGTTGAAGATATCGGTAGAGCATTAGACGTCCTGCAAACGCGTACGGAAAAATAATTCCGACGGCATTCCAAACGACTGTGCTGAACTACCAGTATGAGATGGTGGTCTCACAATGTGCTGTTGTGACTGAACTCCAGCAAGTTACGGAACGTGTGGTTGGGATCTCTCAAATTTGGTAGGTTAAAATGTAGTCCCAGCGCAATCGCTGCTACTGTCCGGTGAATAGCACGAGCACTTGAAGCCTATGTTCAGAAGGCTAATTATACAGACGCTTGACATTTTTGTTTCAGGTGTTGGGGTTTCCCAAAGACGGTGATATCTCTCCTCCGCCATGGCCGCTGAATCTGCATGGCGTATTGCACATGTGGACGTATGTATGAGCCCGGAAGTTGTGGAAAAATCGAAGGGTTGAATCTTTCAAATGTACGCTACAGTAGGCAAAAGTGTTGGATGCCCCTCCTTGACATTTCTGCCTGATTCGAACATCCTAGGTCAATCTGGATCAAACACCCAGATCATTCTCGCCAGAAGACCTTTGAAGCTCCTAGCTGCCGTGTTTGTAAGAGTGCACCAAATTGTGCCGTAGGTGCAGCACTCGAAATTTGTCCACAATAAATCGAATTAGATTCTGGTTTGACCAGGTGTTAACCCCATCTAGCTCAGCTTGAATCACTGTGACATCATCTAGTGTATTGATTACCTTCTACACCTTGATGTTATCGGTATAAAGCAGGCAGTTCGGGCTTATGCGGCTTGTGAAATCGTTGATATACTAGAAAAATAACATTGGTCCAGATACCGATCTCTCTGGTACTCCGCATTCAAGTCGAATAGGATCTGACAGGGATTCACGTACTTGTATTTTCCATTACCGATGCAGAAAAAGCCTTTGAACTATCCTAGGAGAGGATCACCAATACCATATGTCTAGAGTTTGAAGAGTAGATATCATGGTCTTACCGGTCAAACGCATTGAAGAATTTGAGAGACTACATCAACTTATGTGCCAGAGCCTACTGCTTCAGTCTAGCTGGATGGCGTTTAATGTTTTCGATTTTATGTCATCCAAGCCAGGAGAGTTGTACACGCTCAGATGCAACAGCAATTTTGCCCCACTTGTTACCGTTAGGTATACCTGGAGTAATGCTGAGTGCAAGGAGAGTCGTGTAAAATTCAGGTGAGGTAATTGTTTAAGCAGTAATGCGCGGATGAGGCGTGCGATGCGCTTCTGCAACCTATTGTGCAGTTAGCGCCAGACCCTCTGCTATAGGTAAAACTGGGATACCCTACGGAGTTTACTAATATGTCTGCAGGGCATTTTGGCATTAGAACTTAAATTCATCGGTAAATCTTGCTGGTGCTTAAGCCGAGCTTCACGGAGCTATGTGAGAAAATGCTTCCGTTGAATTATCTAGACTTCTGCGGCATATATTTACAGAATATCTATAATCGCTCAGATAGAAAAACTTTCACTCTCATGTTCGGCTGCTGAAAAGACTTCGCTTGCTTGATTTAGCGAATTTGGTTTCCGAATAATTCGTTACCAGTTCACTAAGATGGATAACTAATTTCATCCAGATAATCTACGGAGACTGTTTGGCCTGGAAACATCATTTAGTTGTACGAGAGATGTCAGACAGAATGCCCTAAATGTTGTGAACGAGAATTTTCTTGGTGCTTCCACTGATGTATTCGGCGTAGTAAATGCAACAGAAGAACAACCTCGCACAATTATTACAGCCAAGAATTTTACCTATTTGTGCGGTATAAACTATAAATTCTTCGTTGTTGCCAGTGTGTCTAAAGGAGACGGTATGTCACTCGTCCGGAACTGTTCGCTAGAGGTGACATTGACGTATATCAGTCAATCGGATATAATATTTTTCCAAATCTACTTTGAATTGTTTAGTAAGCAAGGCTAGTGATGTGTTAGCGGGCAGAACGAAGTTCCCCAACGGAAAAACGTGACGGCATGACAGTGGCTCAGCGTGCTTCGAATCAGATACCCGGCTGTTAGCCAATTATAGTAATGACATTGGAGGGTGATCAACTATTGCTAATAGTCATGCAACCCCAGAGACGACACCAAACATAATCAAAATTGGATTTTCTGCATCGTCGATAATATTCAACTGCAGGTCAGATGATGATGACGCCCCCTACTGTGCTGGGCTGATCTCTTCGGATGGATCATGTAGGGCAAACTAATATCAGTACAATTGACAGCAGCATTCAGTAGGGTTCGGTCACCAGGACAAAATTTCAAGGCTCGAATAACAGTGAAGTCCATGTGAGCATTTGTTTCCAGGCCCCGGGCTGAAGTTACTTTGTTATATTGGATAACAGTTGGCTGCCAAATCTTCCCTGTCAGTTGGAAAACTAATTCAAAGGCATGAGAAAGCCAAGGTACAAAAAATGACTTTTTTATTGCCACCAAGCATCAGAGAACTCCAGCGCTTTTCTCGAGAAATCTGACTCTATGGTCACATGAACAAGCTTCTATCTTACAAAATTAACATGGATACCACAGTGTTGACCACTGTTGCGAACGCCTAAATTGGAAATTTGTATCTTAATAAGCTGCTTTTGGGCTGCCAACATAATCTAGCCTCACGTATTGATAACGTGCGCGACTACTGCGACTGGGTTTAAGTGCTCGCTTACTTCTCGCGAGTACCTACTTCCAGTACGGCATCCGCCGACATGTGAGGTAATAGTAACCAGCCTCGAAAAGACAGTGGGTGTGGTCGATCACGTCGTGATCGTTTACCATTGGGAAGCCTGTGTCCCAAACTGCCGCTTGAGCTGGAGTTCAAGAGTGGAATCAAACCATACCTGCGTGCACTTACCAGTTAGTGTGTTTCGGCGCATGCTTGGGGAGAAGTTGTGAGCGCACAATTGTCAACTGCTGAAACCAGTCGCTAGTAATGCTTATAAAATTAAGCTGATATCCCAGCTGAATAAATATTTGTTGAGCACAGTGGGTAATTTGTTTCATGTTCACCGGATCTTTTAAGCAGCAGTTAGCTTTTGTTTGAAAAACCATTTGGTAGACTGGCAACCAGTTCATGCAATTGTACTGAAAGCTGTCGATGCTTGCCGGTGAATTCTGACTAGAACTGAGCACGAGACTCGCGAAGACATCAGGGCAAAGCTGTGTTCTAGCCAACAGAGAGACCGCGATGCCTATGTTTCTTGTGATTTGTAGATGGAACAATGGAACAATGGTTTAAGACGGGTATAAAAGCAATGCTTGACAGGTCCCGTAGGATGATGAGAATTAACATCGTAAAATTAAAAAATCGTATCGATGAAAGTACGTGTGAAATGCATGACTCACCAAGGGATTGGAGATGCACATAAACAAGTAATCCAATAGAAATTTTAAGTGGATTCCGTCCACGTTCGTTGTTCACTAATACCATCATCCGATGGTCGCACGTTATATCACGTAGTGCAATCGTGTCAGAGTTTCGTCAAGGCGTCTTTTGAAAAGGGATAGGGTGGGAGCGTTAATTACATGTTCTGGAAGGGCGTTCCAAGGTTGTGACATTCGGAGGGAGAAGAAATTGCGTCGACATTCCAGTCGACTGTACTGTGTGATCAACTTGAACTGATGACCTCTTAGGGATGCGTTTTGACTACGTTTCAAAAGGGAATGACACGTGTGGTTGGGGGTTCTCAGTATCCGGTACACCAATATGAGATCGCCTCTCAAACGACGGTAACGTCCACTGTATAAGTTAAAAGTTTTCAGCCTGAGTGGGTAGGGAAGGCTGGAAAGATCTTTGACGTATTTTGTCGCTCTGCGTTGTGCAGTATCGAGTGCAGTGAGATGGCACTTCTGCCATGGTTGCCACGCTTGAATAGCGTATTCTGTGTGCGGTCTAACAAAAGCGCTAAGCATTTTCGGAAAGATTGAGGCGTCAAACTTCCCAAACGCTCTACGCAGAAGGCCAAAGTGTTGGTTTGCTCTCTTGGAGGCCTTTTCGGTCTGCATTAAGCACCCAAGATCTTCTTGTACAAGCACGCCAAGATCACACTCATGAGAGGTCCGCTGTAGAATGTCAGGTCCTAAGCGGTAGTTATACGCACTCTGATGGCGTATGCTCAAGATTTTGCACTTTGTGGTGTTGAACTGTAGCATGTTCTCGTTTGACCACTTGTATGCTTTGTCCAAATCATCCTGCAAGGCTGTGTGATCCTCTCCTGAAGCTATGGCACGCCATATATTTAGGTCATCTGCAAACAGCAGAAAGTTGGAAGACATTGCAGCTGCAAGAACATTTATGATGGAAACTGCCGTTATTTTTGGTGGCCATATGATATTATACCCTCACATAGGGCAAACCAGCAGCAGGAGACTTGATTCCAAAAGAATATGGGCAAAGCGACTTGACAACCTATCCGCAACCAGTTAATTGCATAAAGCGTTGGGCCCAGCCCCTTGAGATGAACTGTAATCGGCCTGGATTACCAGACTAGTTGCCGGCAGTGATCGTTGTTCTCCCTGGGCAGTCCGATTAGATCCGTCCTCTTATGAGCTATACGAAAGTAATCTCAGACTGCGGTAAATGTTCAAGGCCGCTTTACTAATGTGGACTAACTCATCATTCCTAGTATTCGAGGACCCAAATCTTGCTGTATATTTGCACTGTTTATTGGTGATGCCGTGAGGCAGGAAACTATCCAAAATTATTGGATCCGCGCTTTCATAACCCTGGTCTTCACAAATGTTCACGTAATGAATGCGGAAATCATAGATGTGTCATTCTGATGTATATCGCCTACATGATGTTTGTCTCTGTCATCCTTCAAAGAATTGCTAGCGCCTGTGGTGGGCTACCCTGAAGAAAATCCACAATGGTTCAATTACTTGAGCACAGCCAAGTGTATCGCGGAGCACCGTAGCCGTAATGTTCGACCACAAGCGTGCCTCCGATGTCGTTTGCAGTGTTTCCAAACATAAGTAAGCATCCTCCGAGTGCTCTAAGAGTGTAGTTCGTGAGGACTGAGGACCTGGTTAAAACTTGACGTTCTTTAGCAGGTTCAACGGTGTGGCAAAATATGCCTGCCAGCAAGTTTCCCTTCCAAATCCGCCATTAAGAGTGCTATGGAAATTGAATTCCCGATGACAGACAAAAAGTGTGGAGCTGCCTTTATTAGATCGGCTTCTTGAACTGAATAATAAAGAACGTTTGCCCTAATTGTTGACAGTTCATAAAATAGCCAAATAACGCTGAACAAATTGGCATTAGGAGCCAAGCGTTTTGGTTTGTGATTTAGAGGCTCAAAATTTACAGTTTTTGCCAGAAATCATCTCTTGTGTTGAGTTTTATTTAGGATCAGTACGAATTTGTCCATAAATTCTACTACTAGAGCCGCCGTGTTATTCCCCGTAGAATAGAAGGTACGATAACATTAGTTATGCAAAAGCTTGAGACGCTTTTGCTAATCTTCGTCATTTGTGGCACCGGCGCGACATTAAAATATCCAGAAGAATGGAGTCAACAAAACTACTCCCTAGCACGGCTGCCCTACCTGGTTCATTAACTCGACAAAGAAAATGAGGCTAGTTGTACTCAACCTTTGACCCCTTCACAGTGTGGCACATATCTAGCGCGAAAACCGCAAGAAAATGGACATGTTAGACACATTGCGACACAGGAAAAGCAGGTGAACCGCGCACCACTGTGATTGCATCCATTAGACTACTTTATAAACCATGTGAAGTGCATGCCATCACACGTACACCAGTGAAGTGCTTAGTTTGTGTATCCGGATTGGGGATGGAGGAAGACGAGGGTAGGATAGACACAGACATAATAAAGAAGGATGAAGGATCGCACTTCGAATTTGGCTACCATTAGCGCCTTCAGACTACAAGATATTGTCTGAACTACGGGGAACAGGCATGGTTGGAGTCCCTTATTGGCGTGGTCTTTGGATTATGAATATCACTTCACCTCTCTTCCCGGTTAGAAATTCACTCCAGACAGCAAATCTAACCTGAAGAACGTTAAATAATAGTAAAAATATTTGTCCTGCTAACGAATCTGACTTTTAATATACCGTGTCACATAGTTGAGGCGCTTCTCAAATCTAGTTAGGTCGTGATAACTAAGATGATGATGAGGATGAAGATGATATTCATGATGATAATGAAGATGACGCTGTCGATAATGAAAATGCAAGAGATCCCTACTGGAAGCTTCCTGCTAGCTGGAACGTTAAGTATGTTTTCCTTCAGTGATCTGTAGTGGCCTACAGCCTACTATCTCAATGTGCAGGATTTAATTACGAGAATTAATGGTACTCTTATACTTGGCTTGTCCTTCAGCGCTATGGTAAAAGGGGGACGACCCGATTAAACTTATCTAATTATGCTTCTTTAATACGAAATTATTCATCCTTAACCTTATTACTGAAGTCGAGGATAACTGATTTGACAAACTTTCACCATGGTGATTGAGATTATAGGAACGTCCTTGCTGTTAAAGAGCTCTATACTAAGTACTCGGTAGTAAGTACTGAAGATGTGCCGCATCCGTCAAAGGTATCCGGCTTAATAGAATACAATGGTGTCGACCATCATCGCACAAAATAACACGACAAGAAAAGGTGAAGATTGTCCGCTATAGCACCTTTAGTGAGAGCAAAAGCGTACGGAAGAAAAAGTGTGATCATGCTGTTAAAGGCAGCTGATGACATAGCATTACTATGCGATTCATATGAACGAGACAACATAGATGAAAACACAGTTACACTGCTTGAACATTATACTTCGCAACATCTAAGTGTTGTGTTAATATTACCCGAATTTAATGGTCACAGCGTGCTGGATGCGCACCTTGAGATAACTGCACCTTTTGCTGTTAGACGAAGAGCTGGACACATGATTTTCAGGATAAGGTTGCTGAATGAGATGTGGCTTCAGGTACAATCAGCATGCAGTATGAAGAATATTATTTGTAAATTGTTTGTTTCCCAAGTATGGTGTTGGTTAGACCAGAATATTTAAACAAAATCTTTTTACCCCACAATTAGCACGAGTATCCGCAGGCCTGAATGCGTTGTTACTAGAAAAGGAAACGCGAACAAAATACTCATCCCTTTTGTAGAAACCATTAACAGTTTGTACAGGAATGGCCCAAACATTTCATATGAAAAGAAAATTATTTTGATTTCATCACAGATCCTATCACTACCAATAAACATACTTACGTTATGTGAATGAACAGCAGTGAGCTAAGCTCAAACAGGTCATTAAAATTTACCGCTTCCGGTGGCAGCGCGGGGAGTCGTTGCCCATATACTTATTTGCCGGTATTCGTATCATTATGTAGTACACAAAATTATGACATGTTAGTCCAACGTGATTGAACTTTTTTGCAAATCAGCTCACAGATTGGTAGTTTACATAAGCCAGCGAATCAAGGCATTGCGACGCTGTCTGTGTATTGTTCAACACAAATAAGCTCAGGGCACAAAATGAAGAGTAAGCACAGTCCATCCAGTATAGTATACCGCTTCCTGTTTAGTTCTGCATGTTTTGATCTAGCCTATGATATCAATTCCAGGCATCCTTATTCGCCCTGCATTCTTCACAAGCAAGACTCATGCAATCGGCTAATAGATAGTTTAACGTGGTGCTCACTGCTTTGATGACTGTGGTGGGCTTAGAGATTGCTGGTAGTTAATGATGAAAGTTCGGAGAAGCCAAAATTGCAAGGCGGTTTGCAGTTCCCCCAGGCAAACATTGGTGGTCCAGAGGATCAAATGTCTATGAAGTGAACCACTCCCATTAACTCTGAACTATCAAACTCTGTGCACAGTTTGAAATAAGTTAGATTTTCGATAAAAACAACCTGTTTCTTGCTAAAGCAAGGGACTGTTGCGGCGTGGTATCAGATCGCAATTGACATAGCAATCATTCCGATGGCACTGTAACTTAGGCATTCATAATGAGTAAGCTTTTATAAAATACATCATGCTACATCACGATAGCAGTATGAATTTTAGTCCCCTGCCTTCGATGGTAATCAACTGCAGAACCATCGGCTACCGTCCCCGTGATCGAAAGACCAAGGTTCAGTTCAATGGGAATTACGGTCAATATTGAGATTGCGCGTCGCAATCTATCCACACAACCTGTACTCCAAAATGACCCCCAACATTGACAATTTTAAGGAGCTTTAAGTGGATCACTTCTTAGACGTCGCGAATGCGAAGGTGAGGTTGTGAACAGTTCACAATTCTCTGGTCATAAACATATGGGGTAAGCAATGTTCATGGTATTCATGCGTACGATTGTTTGTTTTTGCTGGGAAATGTCCGTGGGAAAATGCGGGAACCTAGATATATGAATGCCAAGCTGGTATCACGAGTGAATAGCTTCGCAACGTCTAAAAGTGAACCAGGGTAATGCGCATTAAATGATTTAGGTGATTTGCTTGCTTATAGCTATGATCATTCATACAGTCACTCCGATGTCTTTCTTCGTATCTGATAGGGATCAATGCGCCCTTAAGAATGCGCCTTATTAAGTACCTGAACATCGTCCCAAAGGTCTCTATATTTCGCTTTGGAAAACAAGGTGTTCTAACATCACTGTAATCAAAAGCAGAAAAATTTCAATGATGCTATCAACATTGGCTTTATTCTCCTCCAGTGGCGTGACTTGTGCGTGCGGTCAGATGGACCGCGTATTGAATTCACAGTGATAATTCAAAATGCTCAAGGAATCTATTATGGGCTTAGACATGGATTCTGATTTCTGCCCAGTCTACATGTCAGCTCTGACAATCCCTGTTTTTACACGAAAAAGAGCTACAGCGCGATTGTCCGGCAAAGTCTCGCTTTGATGCGGGATGAATGATAGCATCTCGTAATCCGAGCTGGCGTGCTGTGCAGGCTTAACCATAGGCGATTGGGGGATGGAGCACCCCTCTGTGCTTGCTGAATTAATGGAAAGGGTAGAAAATAGCCATTCAGGCAGACGCAGTAAAGCGGTGAGCCAAATGTAACTAGGTGTAAATGGCGTTATTAGTGAACGATTGCATAAACTTTTGCAGTTAGATTGCATGTTCAGTAATGCAGACTTCATTATTTATATGAGACAGTGATTGGAAATTTCTTGATACAGTCGACATTAGAACCTCAACTTAGGTGAAAAATAATCCTTATAAAAGAGTTGTTGACTAGATTTTGCTAAAAATCTTGCGTGCAACAATTTAGAGAACATTGTAATTATTATGTTCATAACCGATGTGACCCATGGCTCTGGCCTGTGCATAGAAGCGGAACTAACAACACTACACCTTTTGACTCGTTTGGTTACCCATCTCCTGTGTGATAAGCACTCGAGGTTTTCTGCTTTGGCTTCTATCAAACCTTGGCATGATACGCATTAGAAAACATAACCAGGTAGATTCCAACTTAGGATCTAGTCAATGACATTGACGGATATGCAAACTCGTGGCTTAGAAATGTGTGCTGTTAAAGGTAGTAAATGCCGGATGTATTATTTATCATGGTTGAGATAATTAGTGTTTTTTTATCGTTCTGTTACATAACACTATTGCAGTGGTGTAGCAACTAACTTTGCCGCCCGGAGTGGTGGTAAAATTTACGCCTCCAGAGACAGTCGTAAATCACTAAACCCTCGAAATCCGTTCGTCGTAAAGTGCGTATTATTTTTCGGTGCAATAGATGATCGTTTGGAGCACTGAGATAAGTGTGGTGAAAGTGACCACAATGGGACAAATAAGATAATCCCTGGAAAGAATCTTTGCTCAGCTGTAATACATGACTCAAAGGTGCTGTTGGTCATACAGACTAACAGTGAAATATGCAACCCTCAGCTTATCTGGAAATTTCGACCTTTATGTTTAGTATCATGCGATCAACGGTGCAAAAAATGCCGCCCCCTGTCTACTGCCGCCCTGTGCGGACGGCCCCTGTCCCCCCCCCCTTATACTACGCCAATGCACTATCGCCATTGCTACGGACGTATGCCACCGCTCAGGATCCAGTTTTATATGAGTTTCCTGGGCGACTAATGCTAATCCTAGTGTACATTACCCGGTCCCATGTGGAATATACTGATTTGCCACACAAGCGATGCATGAGATGCTTATGTTAGCGCCAAAAGCTCAGACCCACCCAAAAGCTTAGCGGCGGGGCGGGGTGGGGGTGGGCCGTCCGCCCAGGGAGGCATGTGACACGGGGCAGCATTGCTAGTGCACTTGCTTATTTGATAACAGTTGTCAATCATAAAATTCACAGATAAGTCAAAGGTTGAATATTCCTACATTACTCTTCATAACCAGAAACACATGTATGCTCTGTGGTCCGTCAAGGTTAACCATAAAATTCCCGCAATGCTTGTCCGGCTGTGATCTTCCGCCGTTCATTGCCACGATCATGTATCCAAAGAATTAGCGCAACCTGGCACGATTACAAAAGGTGTGGCTAGGAAGATAACAACGGATTGGTTCTTAGAAAATTTACGAAATGAGAGCATAGATTGCGAAAATGGATTGTTAATGCTTCTTCTAAATAGACCTTGCTTTGCTTCTTCTGCAGACTGTTTAAATTCTTCAAGAGGACTGTGTTGTTTTTCGACTTATGATAGTTTCATGAACTGGTGGAAATTAAAATTATATGACACGGTTCTAATAAATTGCAGGATCAAGCATTCCTTAACTAGGAAGAGGTAGTGATTCAGATATTCGAAGGAAACGCGAATGACAAAATGGAACCTGCACAATGAAAGTGCAGAAAAGATTTGCCGTCAAATACTCACTGGGTTCCTGGTGATCGACGGGTTCCTCCTCAAGCACAAGGACCACAGCTCGGTCACTTGATTGACATCCAAGATGATGATTGTCAGGCAAATAGAAGGATGTCTTGTAGCGCCGGTGCATTTGTTTGTAAATACGGTCTTTCCTTGAATAGTTAGTATGGGTTCAGCTGGGATCTAAAATTAGCAGACCAAAAGTAAAAATGAGTTTGAGCGATTTTGGCAGCGTAGCTGAGAAAGAAAATGACAGCTTAGGTCAAAGAAAGCAAGTAACTACGTTTAATTACTGATAGCAATCTAGATGTATCTCACATAAATTGCATGAATGAGAGGTTGCGCTGTATAAAAATCTAAGAAAATGAAATGATGGCTAACAAACCTTTTCTACTCTTCAGTTATCAACAGCGAATGTGCAGAGGGGATTTCTAGACTGATTTTGAGAAGACATGAGAAGGATATACTTCAGACTGATTTGACAATGCTGCAGTTATAGGGGGCTACCGATCGGGTGTAAGGAGGCCCATCAATGAAATCAATACCAAAACTACATTCGCGTAATGCTCAAAGCACCCACAGTAGCTGGCTTGTGCGCAAGCAACTTCTGTGACAGTTCCACTGTTGAATTACTTGGTACAACTAACTGTTTATTCTTGTTCTTTTCTGCGTCTACCTAGTGCTGGAGGTCTTCATTCAAGTGTCTGGTCTAAGTATCAAGCGGGCTTCGAAACTAGAGTGAGTAATTGAGCTGACTTTGTACATGTTGTGCTGGAGAAATACTCGGAAATCGTCATGGTTCTGGAACAATTCACGGAAGGATGAGGAAATGCAGCCACATTATCAGATGCATCTTTAATCCGCAGCTCGGTACGGTTGCTTCCATGTATTTCGTTTATATGCCTTTGGAAACCTGTTCTCTCAGAAATCAATGATGAATGGGAACGTTAGCAAAAAAAGTGCTAGAGCTGCAGAATGGTTCTGTCAACCTCAAGGCGTTGAGAGTACGCTTTCTTCAGAGTGGAACGAAGGTAGCAGACATGTAATGAAGGAATCAAAACTGAATTGGGTACAATCACTCAGCGTCGATTCAGCCGAAGTAAATGAAAGCAAGATAAAGAATTTAATACACAATCAATGGTATTTAATGTTGTGTTAAGACGGAAGGTGCTGTCCGTGATATGCAGGTCGATTGATGAAACCTGTGGTAGATTTTAGCAAATCTACTAGCTTGCAAAGCAATATACTTTCCATACAGAATCAAAGCTTGCTGACAAATATCACTGTTCAGTTAGGAAAATTTAGGAAGATATAGAAAGTGAGTTCTTTTCAGAAAGGAGACGACTGAAGTATATCATGAAAGCTCCAAGAAAAATAAGCAATGGACTCCTTAAAATTTGTGCATTGGGGAATCTGCACCGAACACTTTGATCGTGCATTGCATCTTTCTTACCCTAACTATTCGCATTGCCATTTGTGATCGCCCTACCAGTAAGAAACCAAACAATGTTCACGCATTTGACCTTCTCTCAGTTAAAAGTGGCCGTATTTTCATTATATGTATCCATTGTAAAAGCTTCTTTTAGCTTTATCTCATTGTGGATACTCTTAAGAAATTGGAGGAAACGATAACTCTGGGCCTGGTGAAAACTGTATGATTTTCTGCACACCAGATGCTACATGCGTCAATCCAGCATGACGTTATCAAATGATTCGATCTGCAAATCATCATGTTCCAGCCGTTGTCAATGCGAGCATATGTTTGATGTCATGCACCCGTTGTTGGCTATCCCGGGCACAACGGAAGCTTTAACAGTAGGTTGGATCGCACGCTACACCATAGAGCTATTAGTGTTCTAGAACGCTTGTGCACCCCGACGAACAAGTCCGCTGCATCTGGGAGCCATTGTTGCATCAAATGCACATGCGCGCGCTTCGCCACTGTTGATTGTGAACCCAACGGGAAGCTTGGCAGTGTTTCGACCCTGCCCCTTACCCCGCATATAGCGCCGAAATAGGAAACATTTGGAAAGCAAGGTCAAGTTCACATGTTCATCTGGTACTCTGCCTACATAGGTGGATGGAAATCACTAGGCTTCACACCAGCGGCTAAAAGTTTTGCTAATAATGTCAGCTGGTGTGCCCTGTGAAAAAGATTACGGAATGTATGACTGCACATGTTAGCTGAGCAAGGGCACAGCGCTATCAGTCGAATCCACTGAGTCAAGAGGTGTCGCACCGTTTTGCTGAAACTAATCTGTACCTTGCGATTTTGGATAGGTATACTAGTTTCAATATAACTGAGACTTCTTAAATCCGACAGATTCAGCCGGGGGGAGGGCCAGTGGTTAGCTGTTGGATGACAAACTGCAGACATAATGAGCTTTCCGATCATGGTCATCTAAAGTTTGGTGGATGAGAACCAAATCCCCAGTTGCCTGCGACATTATAGTTATCTATGAACCGAAAATACGAATATCCGACGATCGAAATAAAAAAAGGCTCTAACCTTATTAGGAATGCGCTTCTACAAAATCAGATTCCAGCGCGATTTATACCATTTCGCATTTAGTCGATCTAGTTTGATCGAATATACGTTGTGGTGGCCCAAGCCAAATTCTAACAATTTGACGTCCTAAAATTTCTCCCCTAAAAGCTACTGATTTCTATATATATATATGAAGGTCAAATTCGGTTGTTCATCCCGTTAATGTGATAGTTAGCCGCTTGCTCCAAATTTGACCAAAAATTCAGATTCTTTTGGTTTTGAATCTGCAATGATTTCAATATACCGTAGATATTTTTCTGGGAATCTCTGGAACCATTCTTCGACCCAAAAAATTTTCAAATCCCTATGTTATTATGAAGTTAGTTGACTAGATTTTGTCTAAGTTATGAGATTTTTATGCACTTTTGTCTGAAAGGTAGACTGAGAAATACTTAAGTGAAGCGGGGACATTTTGACGTGATAACACCAAGCACGAACTGCGGATCTTTGTTTATTCTTCTATAAGCCTAATGTTCTTCCTCAATGGCACATAGGAATGCAACAGTGTAATAAAAAGTGGTGCGATCGAATTGCGTAAACGTTTGTTGCTTTACTTTCAGCAATGCTGATGCTAAGGTCCTCGTGATCGAAAGCCCAAAGTTCACTTCAATGGGCATCGCGGTCAACATTGAGATTACCTGTCGCAATCGATCCACACAAAGTGTACTTCAAAAATGATCATTAACATCGTTCATTATACCTTTGTGCCAAGCGTTTCTCGTGTCCGGGTGGCCTAGGGGTAGCGGCCACAGCTAATATCCCGATGGTCCCAGGTTCGATGCCTGCTAACTCTATCTGATGAGATGTAGTAACATTGAAACGCGTCATAGTAGTGCAGTGTTTTCGGGCGGGCAACACCCAATTTCTATTTGCATAGCAAAACTAATTATCATCCTCTGAGTGAACGCAATGTGTGTCTCCCACAGACGAACCCTGATAACCAGTGCCGCTTAGACAGCAATCTTAACATAATAATTCCCAACCCTGATCTTCGTATTTGATTTGAATTTTGGCTAGCGTACGAATGCATTTTTTAACTATATCATGATGAAAATAGTAAATTATCATGGTAAACTTGCTGTTGTCTATGTTACACTTTTCAGCAAGTTGAGGTATGATATAGGGCTTACACTGTGGCGAACTGAATCACACGGGTGTTTAACTAATGGGTTTAAAGTATTAATTAAATTAGTTTTCATGATTTGATTGTTGAAGTTAGTTAGGCTGCACAAAGCCTGACAAATGCTGGCATTCCATTTTCTGTCATCCAGTAACACAGGTGTAGGCGACAGTCGGGGGAATGTCAGCATAGTGTTCGGTGATGTTTTATCGTCATTAATATACGGTTGTCCTGAATGATAGCCATGGTAAACTGAATTCCGTGAAGAAATATGAATGTGTCTAATCGACAGAAAGTTTAGAATTGTAGCTCAATCTGTATAAAATTCAATCAAAATGTTGATAAAATAGACCCATCGATGAAAAATACGCTAGCTGACGAGTCAGAAGGAGAAAACAGTTACACAATGGTCATTTGGAAATTAGGATAACACTAGTTATATCCTTGGTATAATAGCCTTGCATCCAGTAATATGTTTGGGACAAGCAAATGCATAATATTATCCGCTCTTTTCCTTCCGAGCTCTGGTAATTCAGCGGAATGCTCGCTGCTTGTTGCTTGGATGTGAAATGGTCTAAATATCATACGTAACGATACTTTGGAAAATAGAACTGAATTGCTCACACTTTCTATTCCTCACCAAACCTGCAAACTAGACTGTAGCGCGACGGAATACAGCTTAACCAATGCCTTATCATATGGGGTTCGTTTGGTGAAATTTCTGCACGGGTTTTCATATATTGTCTAGCATACTTGTGAAGAGCGAAGTCCTACTCAGCAAATGGATGCCGTCTACACTTCCTGTTCTGATTAGGTGCTAATTGGAAAACTGAATATTTGTAGACCCTTTACATTGCTTACGAATCTGCCGGTCGGTCAATCAAAAGTAGGAACGACGCAGGTGTAATCTCTCTGTGCCTTCTAGTCATTCTCAAGCTGCAAAGAACCCGTTTTATACTGTAACCTGATAATCGATTTCGAAAATATGTGAATTCTATTATACAGCGTAGGGTTACTATTAACAAATCATAAAATATCCATCGAGGATGAAGTTACTACTGATCTATTGAAATAAGAGCTTTTACCATAGTCACCTGTATGCTAATTTAACCATTCATGAAACATCTTACCAATCACGTGAAAAGGATTTTATCTTTGCCACCGCTCGGTGTATGTTTCTGTTGATAGCTATCAGGTTTAGATATGTAATACGATCTACCCAATCTGCTTTTATACATTTGTTTATTTTAGCTATGTGACAAATTTGCTGCCTAGGTAACTACATACATTTCTCCGATTCGATCGGGTTGGATTGACAAATGAAATACAAGCACCCGACAGCAACATTGCTATGCAACAGCCATCAAAATGTGTGTTATGTGTATACGTCATTCACATCCCGGTCTCGGTTCAAAATGGTATTTATATGTGAAATCTTTGAATTTTAATTACAAAACATTGTGTGCTTGTGCTACAATTGGTGGAACAAGGTGAAAACGCACAGGTACAATTGCGCTCTTACATAATGTAGAAATAAAATTTCCGCTCCAGTGGTTTGAAATGTATTGGGGTAGAAAGATTTTAATCGGTCATCCAATGTGCCTGAAAATTTGCTGCGTGAAAACAAAAAATGACAGCAATGTTGCCATTTGAGTGCCGATTGGCGTTGTAAGATCGATACCAATCGTGGAAAAACCGTCTTTTCCAGTTGTAGGCAAATCATCTATATATATGTAAAAGTCGACGTAAATGATCAGGAATGCACTGGTACGCTAAGCCCCCACTGTGAGAATTCCGGATTAAAAGCTGCCAGTTGGATTGATAGGTTCCTCGGTCAAGGGATGTTTAATGAATGTTCCAGTAGCCAATTTATGCACATGCTATAGTTTGAGACTGGCCCTCCAACTTACAGTGCACTATAACGCCACACCTCGCTTCGCTTCCGATGAAAACTGGTGGGTGATCATTTTCAGACACCATGAATTTAACCAATAGAGCGGATACCAACGAAGTTTGAGACATCGGTATCCATCCATAAAGCTTAGATGGCATAAAATCAGAAACGGAGCTGTCAGTGGGGCATCCCAACATTTCGCCATGTGAATCCTAATTTCGCTTTGAGTGTAGGTACATGATTGCAGTTTTTCAGACATTAGAAACATTGGTGCAACTAGATATAATTTCTTACATTACTTTTCCTGCAGAGGACTTTCGCTACTAAAAGTTGCATCCAGAGACGAGTAGCTATAGGCAAAGATAATCTGTCATCCTTCTCTAAGCACACAGACCGTAATTTAATACAAAAACAGTGTGGCACGTTAAATGTTGTTCCTTTTGTTGAGAGAAACAGAACCCTTCGTTTCATATCAGATGAACTCGCTGCTTCTGGTGCAAAGTAACATGGACCGCCAATAGTAATGCGAGCTTTGTTTTCCGTTATGTTTTCATGCAGACAAGGGCTTTTGTCCTTAACGCATAGCTCGCTGAAGAGCTTTGTCTCTGCAACATATACAGCACAACCGCACAAGCATTGATTTCTTTGATGTTTTTATTGCTTCCAACGATAACGTAGGAGCGGTTACACTATGCAAGAAGGAGAAAAAAGTAAGCGAATTTCACTACCTCTGGTTTAAGCGAAATGTGCACTTTAATAGATTATTCTGGTACACGTTAAAAGCAGGTAACAAAATAACACTAGGACAAAATAGCAGACCAGCCACTTGAAGTAAAAAACTCAGCATGCAATCACGCGGTTAATAAATCGAATGCACCGGTTCTGCCTACGTTCTCAGCAGGACTCGTCGTCGTTCCAAAGCTGTTGCTGAGTGGCCTCGCTCTTGGCTCACTTGGCCTGCTTGACTCAGGAGCTCGCGAAAGCAAGTGCTACAGCACCATATGTTTGATGTCGAGGTAGTACAACCCAAATGCGCCTGTCGCTTCCGCAGGTTCAGCTTCTTCTCTGCATGTTGCTATCACGATTATTCCTGCAACATTGCTTGCTCCCTTTGCTCTTGCGCACTGGTAGTACAACGGCATCCTTTATTTCAAGTGGTACCGCCTCAATCCACATGCATTGCATCCAGTGGTGCAGCGCAGTCACTAACGCGGGTCCGCCGTGTTTCAATTCTTCAGGCAAGAGCCTGTCAGCATCAGTACACTTGCCGTTTCGCAGCTCAGCAAGTGTTCACTGCGTCTCAAACAATGTCGGTATGTCCTACGTACTCATCTTCACATGGTGCTGATTGAGGCTGTTCAGTGTAGGCCAGTCAATCTTTGAACGTTTGTTCAAGAGACAGTCAAAGTGTTTTTGCTAGATCTGTATTATGTCTGCAGTCTGTACATTTAGCGCTTGAGCTAACATCAATCAACCCTCTCAGGGGCTCCTACATCGGTAAATACACTGCGTTCATAGAGTCAAAGAATTCCTTGTGTTGGAGGCTTTCGGCGTAGCATTCCATCTGCTTCGAGTACTCTGACCACCATGCATTTTTAATGCCACGGAGCTCTTGGGTCAGTCGCCGTCGAATTTTGCGATACTGACTCTTCTTCCCCAAGTCACTCGGGTCTGACACATGTGCAGCAAATGCCGCATTCTTTTCAGACACCAATGCACTAATCGTCGCATTCTTGTCATCAATCCAATCGGGCCGCTTACAGTTTGTGCGCCGGATGGTCTCAACGGCAGCAGCTGTCACCTGGTCGCAAATACGGTGCCACAGTTCTCACACTGCTGCCATGCATTCCACATCCACAGGCTTGCAACAAATGTCTTCTCTAGCTCAATACGTTTCTCCACAGTACCGAGGGAGAGAATATTAAATTTACTCCGGTTCACGGCAGGAGTGCAATACACTGGTTTACGAAAATATATGTACGGTTTGGTCTGCATCAATCTGAGATCAGTGCCACACTCGGCTGTACGAAGTACACGTGTCATACGCACGTAACTCTTTTCAAGCTGTGGTACGATGATATAGTGGAGCAGGTGAATGTGACCGATCCGTGGGTGCGTCCAAGTTGTTATATCACTCGCATTCAGTGCAAACCGAGTGTTCGTGATGGCAAGGTCTTGAGCGCGTACAGTGAGAACAGCCTGTCCGCGTTCGCATGGGCTGAGCAAATGCCATGCGGAGTGAAGAAAATATGTCCACACCGATGCATCACGCCCAACGCGAGCGTTGCAATCACACAGCAGAAATAGTTAGTCGCTCCTCGGCACAGACCGCATCACGGAGGATAACTGAGTGAAGAATTGATCACGCTTGGCATTAGGATAACCCATAGTAAACTTACCTCTTATGGGTCGTAGGCGAGGAGTCGTCAGGCTCGGGCTGCTGTCGGCTCAGTCACCTGCTGGCCACTAAGGGGATAAGATATTGTAAATCCGACCCCATGTTCATGTGGTGCTGAAGTGGCGTTTCCAACCCAGTAGAACATATAGCCGGTACCAACTTTATGCAACTTACATTGCTCAGCGAGCCGGGTCTCCATGCACGCCCCAACATTAATGTTGTAGCGCGCCAGTTCCATTGTGACCAGTACTGTGCGTCGCTCAGGACGCTCACTCGAGATCCAGTCCAGTAGTGTGCGCAAGTTCCAGCACGAGATGTTGAGCGCTTTGCGCGCAGGCATCCGTTTGCATTGCTGGGCAATCTCAAGCGTGTTCGTAGTTGTGCTTCGTAAGTTTGCTTGAGGGACTCCGCCCGCAGTCTTGTCTCAACAGCCTGATCCACGACGTAGGGGGTGAGATATGTTTTATTACATATGTGGATACCTTAGTAAGACGAGGAGAAGCAAGTACTCTAGTAAAATATCCGTAAAGATGCACGAGGCCTATAAAGCTCGAGTAATTATGCCGACGATTAAAACCAGCCATGTGCGCTTGATTTAACATTCTGAGTTAAGGTAAGCAATTGTTGCTTCACAGTTGGCAGCGTTTTATTTATTACAATATATTAGTTAATGCTGCTACTTAGTAGCACGTTAGCAATTTTTCGCAATATACAGGAATTAACAATAACATACTATAAGAACTTTAGGTGATGCCCTATGTAATGCTTATTTTATGGCGTTTACAGGCTGGCAGAGAGGACAGAAGACTGATATGGTTTACGTTATCCTCAGAATTTGGAGGAAAAAAAGACTACTTAAGCAACTGTTATGTCGAACTTTCCTTCCAATCCTTTATTCAAGTATTCCAGCAACAACTGCCCCCGTACAACACTTCGCCTATTTCCACATACCTCCTACACCAGAAAAGAAACAGCCATCTTCATGAACCAGTAATAGGTCCTACTGCTAGCGTGGTACTGCAGTCTCTGTATACAATCTGGCACATAGCAGCTGTGGAACCAAAGCAAGTTTGTCCAATCAAATTATCTCAACGATCTGATTAGGGATCTTAGTCTACCAAGTTCCATGCTGGGATTCCGACTTCATAGCTTCCCTGAGTGGAACTTGTCTGAAAATGCATGTCACTGATCAGCAAAGGTGTCACCAACGTTTTCTCCAACTACTTTACCAAGCGAGATCGGTTGTGACTCTTCAACAGTATTGCTGGTTGTTTCAAAGCTACAGGAAGCTCCTATAATGCAGGTGAATGTAGCCTATTTATAGAAATGTCCATTTAGGGAAATTCAGTAACCTAAAAGCTGTGTTGTTTCCTAACGGGAACAAGTACCAGCCTTTTTCTATGGCTCATTATTTGCCTATCAAAAAGAAATACGTCCGTGTTAAAATACTGTGGAGTGCGTTGAACTATGGCGCATTTTTCCTGGAGGTCAGCGGTGAATACAGGCTTGTGTCATCTGTTTTCTGGGTCCAAAATAGATTCTCGAAAACTTCTTGCATTATTCGCCTGCGGAATGGCCGGAAAACTAGGGCAAAATTTTATCGGTGAGATTGGCCACAGCGTAACAAAATTCCTAATGGGGTAGAAGAAAGTCAAATGGGAGCCGCTGGGTGACACCCAGAATCTTTGGTGCCATCATCGCTCGTCAAATTATGCCTAGCAAGCAACCAGTCGGGTTTTAATAATGGGAGCCTGCAGTTTACAATTTCTATTTTGACAAATCTCAGAAGCTAAGTGCACATCTGGTACCATCATGGTTAGACTATGGTTAAAGAAGATTAAAGAATATGCTGAAATGGGTGAGCCCGTGTAGTAAAGTGATAGCCGTTTGGAACAGTTTCGTTGCAATGCTTCACGGATTCATGGACAATTACCAGGCAGAAAATAATGGCCAGAGAGTTAGGAATCTAAAATGGGAGTAAGTATAATGGGATGCTGTATGTTCCTCAAATGCCACGTACTTGATGCTCATCTCGATAAATTCAAGAAAAAATTGGGACCTTATTTAAAACAGAAAGGGGAGCGTTTTCATTAGGATGTACTGCATTATGAACTTTGTTACCAAGATTATTATGTCGGAAAGATGATTGGATATTCTGTTTTGGGCCAATCTCCAGAAAGCAATATGCACTAATAGCCGCAAATCCAGAATTTAGGATGCCGAATAATTTGTGTGTATATGTTCAGAAATAAACGAAAATATCCGCAGCTCGTGGTGTGGATGCCAATTTTGAGTTGTTCTCCGAGCTGATTACATACGCTAGCACATGCACTATGACAATGCACTATGACAATGATAATAAATATTAATGTATAAATTTGTTTCACTAAATCTATAAAAGGAAAGCCTTTGCTGGACATGATCAAAAATCCGTCTGTGATGAACATAGGTGCTTGTGTCTAGGTTCCAAACATGATATTTGAGGTATAACACATAGAACATAGGACAAAACGCCGTATTTCATAGTGTTATTTAAGTAGTTTATCTTCAATCATCTAGTCGGTAATTGGTTAGCACTTTCACTGAGTGAATTCGTATTCATAAGCTAGGATTCGTTCACTGGTGTTTATAACTTTGTATATTGAGCGAACAACATCATAACTCATGAAGTCAGCATTAAGCAATCAGCATCGCTTCTAGCTTTTCTCATTAGGACCTGCATGTTGCATGTTTTCAAAATCTTACCTCACTAGAATTAAACATTTCTGCGAAATGTTTTCCTGATTTAACGCTTTGCTGTTGTGTCGCATTTGGATGAACATAATTCGACGGAAATAATCCCAAAAATTCCCGATGTACGGAACCTCCGTGATTTATTTCGATTCGCTACCTACGCTTCCTTCACTGCTGAATGTTTCTTAATGTAGTACATGAAGCTCCAAAGGCCCAATGCTGAAATAGCAAATCATCCATAAGCAACACACTAGCTTGACTTTATTTCTCAATGATGATGTTTTCAGCTTAGTTATTTCCGATAATAGGTTACTAGGACATTTAAATCAGTAGTAGGTTCACTACAATCCATTAGTATTGAGACACACTTGTTAGAATATATGCACGCATAATTATTAGGGGGGTAAGCTGTATTCCTTTCGCGTTAGCATGAAACCGCTGTCACTGATAACGGTTAACTTAAGGACCCATAATTTCACTAGGCCAAAATGAGACCTTCGCAAAATTCTGCGTGTCCTCCAAGGGTGTACTACTTTTCTAGAATTTGATTTATCTGATTTTGCTTCAGCTACCAGTAATCCTTATTTATATCAGTAGAAGTATCCAGATTAAGTCAGTCAACTGCTAAGCATCACAAAATATTTAAAAGGACGGCTACGTGCTGAGATGTCCCTTACCAGCTGCACAATATTTGTCTGAAGTATGAGACGAGTTTGACATTATGATGTTCGCTTGTTCCTCTTTCAATTTGAGCCCAATTTAACCAGGAATAATCCGGAGAAACATAGATTTGATGCTCATTATATGAATCCCTTAGTGGAGGTTAGCATGTGACTAGTAGTAGAAGGCTAATGGGATGCTTGCTGAGCTTTCCGCTCCACCTGCCTTTTGATCATCGTGCAGAGCGCAACAAACATCAGGTTAAACTTCGGAGCTCCACTGCATTGCATGTTCGTGACAAGCACCAACGGAACGTGACGACATTTGTAACGGCAGCAGGTGCACATTCCCAGTCTGCACAGCAGGTAGCACTACTGATTGAATTGCATCAGGGAACTTTGGACGCGCGACTTCTTCATGCCTGTTATCCGATAATCACGTGATATGAACAGAGAAGGAAGAGTGTTAATTTGCTAAGTCCTATGCATTTCGGTACGAATTGCGCCTCAATCTATTTTAATCACTGAACGCTGAATGATAGCCGAATGTCACACGTGGAGCTCTGTGGGAATTATATCCAGAAAGTAAACATTCTGCTGCGTCAGTGTGTTGCGAAACGGTGATCGGTTCGAGTACTTAACGCTTCCGGGTATGTAAGAATACCATGTATGGAGCATATTTTTCATTAAACTTATGAATGTACCGGAAAAATGCTCACCCGTGTCCAGGAATATTAACAATTCGAAAGGTAGTTTTAGGACTATAACAACGCCGATGCAGGTCAGCTAATAGGTCTAGTTGCTCCAGGAAATTTCGATGAAGACATCAATTTAGATGTGAGGAAAGAATTGGCTAAAGTAAACAAAATCATGTCTCGGTGAGCTATACAAAATCCTGCTGAAAAGAATTGGTTACGTTTTGTAGAAATTAAAATTCATTCACATGCTATTAGCAATGCTATTAGCAATTCAACAAATGGTAGATATCCTAAACAAACCTTTCTAACCTAGATTGGTATGCAGTTCTTTAGCCTCTAAACCCTGTTATCTATGAAGTTCACAGAAAATTGGTAGTAATTACTCAGCCAAATCACCTGTTTGCATAATTTTATCAGATAAATGATGGCTAGACGATGGGGAGAGCTTAATATATATCACAGGCCCCCACATAACTGTATCCATATAACGCCAAAATAGCACATGGCCAGATGAGATGTGGAAGAGTAGTGTGGAAGCAGGTCTCCGGGAGACGGTTTCATGATGGGTCGTATTACTCCAATTAAACTGACATCTTATATCTACTTTTATTCTTACTCAAACTCCAACTACTCCTACTCCTTTACTATTTTTAATTGATTTAGCACTGAATCATTCCTATGTGAACACAATTGATCACTGAATATCATTCTCCACTACCCGACTTTGTTGTACCACATGATCAGGCTCGTAGTCTGCCTGTGTCTCGCATGTCGAGAAATATATCATTTATTTATTTATTTATATGAATGTTCTGTTTAGAAATAGATACAATAAACTTATTGTAATCCGGAGTGCCTCTGGCTCCGCCAACTAACTAAGGTGCAAAAGCAACATTTCTCTCAGCTCGGCTTAGTTCCCGGTACCAGTTATAATGTATTATATAGGAAGAAGTAACGATGCGGTGGTTTTCATAAATATGCACTTGGTTTCCGTGCAAAGATAGCGTAATAATCTGTATGTGCTCTGCACAGTGCACGTGAAATCAATACGTTTTTGCCAAAGATGAATGCAATCGGAGAGTGCTATTTTATGATCATTGTTAAAGGTTGTATAATTTAAAGTGTGAAATCGAACATTCCGTTCACCCAGTTATGTAGCCCTTAATGTTAGGTGGGAAATATGTGTGAAATCTTCTGTTAAGACGAAAGTACCAGAGATTTTGGGCTCTTCCTTATACATAGCTTAAGTGAGTTTTGGTAACGTGACTTAAAAATTAGAGCAAGCCAAGTGCAACAAAACAACTGTTAATTACTCCCAATGCTTAAGAAAATAATGAATGCTGCTTCAGTATATTTGAATGGAAATTATGCCTCCTTTGGGGCGTCTGTTCACGTGTGCTTTTATGCTGAAATGCTGTTACCTATCATGTGGTGAAATGAAGTCTTGTTTTATTATGTCTTTGGAGTCGTCAACGAAGATACCTTTCTGTTAAGGTATTAGTTTCATTGACTGAAGACCCAATCTCATGCAAAGAAAACGATAATGTTGTTAAGGAAAATCTTTCGAACGAGAGATCAGAGTAACCGTGATTCACCCACAAGTATCATTTTGCGAAGCGCGAAGTTCTAACGCTGCAAATAGGAAGAAACTTTTAACTTTGTATGCTCTTGTCTTCGTCCGATGAAACAAAGGCATCCTGCAGCATTAGAACACAGAAGTTTTCGAGTAGCAGGGG
>CALYDF020002332.1:0-12144 GCA_944474145.2 Dicrocoelium dendriticum | reverse complement strand
GTGTTCCTTCTTCGGCGGGTCGTTGAACCAGGAGTTGGCGAACTTTGAAATACTGATGGACCTAAAACAAAGACCGCATCACACCCTGTCCAACCAATTAATGCCCACGTATCCTGCCCTAGCAGTCCCTGCTGGGTCGGTTACGTGAAGTAAGAAAGAGAAAAAGTAAACGCAGGAGGCAAAAGAGAAAGTGGTAAGAGCTAAGCAAGTGGAATACCAAGATATTTGAGTCAATAAAAAAAGAACTGAAAAATGAAGGTGAGTCAGCTAGGAAAAAGGAAAGGTTTGCTGTTGCCACCCAAGAGCATCGAGCTGGCGCGCAAAACCCTTAACCGTAGGTTCCCTAACCACGTGATCTGGAAGAGAATTCCAGCGATCTATAACTCGGCGCGATAGACGAGTTTCCGTCCTAATCCTATCAGACCGTGGTTTATGCAGTTTCAGTGGGTGACCGCGGAGACTAGGTAACGTAGCGGGACTAAAAAGCCCTGACAAGTCCGGGCCAATCTTACCCGTCAAAATACGATAAGTGAGAATCAGGTCCCCTCTTATCCTTCGGTAGTGCATGGAGTACATCCCCAAACTGAGCAAGCGTTCAGGATACGTCTGTCCCCGTAGACCCTGCACTAACCGAGTGCCCACTCGTAACACCCTCTCCAAGTCCATTTTGTCTCGGTTAAGACATTGTGGACAAGCCTGAATACAATATTCCAGGTGGGGTCGGACGAATGCCGAAAATAGCTTCACAAACAACTTGGCCGTTAAGATTCCGAAAGAGCGGCGGATAAACCACATCATACGAAACCCTCGACAAGCAGCCTTCTTCCAGTTGTCTCCAGAATGAAGTGCTGATGCGTGTACGACTCCTAAATCAACCTGCTGAGTGACAACAGGGAGTTCACCACCGCCGAGAACATATCGGGTGGGAGGATTAGCAGCTCCGATTCGGAGAACAGAGCACTTGGCCCTATTTATGGGCATCAACCATAAGATAGACCATTCCCAGAGTCTATCCAAGGCACGCTGAATTGCCTCAGGACCCCCCGGGATATCCACAATATTCCAGAGCTTAAGGTCGTCAGCAAACATTAATGATGACACCCCTAGCTCTCCCGGCAAGTCATTTACATAGATCGCGAACAACAATGGCCCCAATACCGAGCCCTGCGGAACGCCACTAAGGACAGCTTGCCTGAGCGAAAGGCTACGCCCCACCCGTACGCACTGTTCCCTCCCCTCAAGGAAGGCAGACACCCATTGAAGGGCGCGACCAGATATCCCGTAAGATCTCAACTTTAGTGAGAGCCGAAGATGTGGAACAGTGTCAAAAGCTTTCGAAAAATCTACGAATAGCACGTCTACAGCGTGGCCACTGTCTACCGCTTCGGCCCAGCTTTCACGAGCTACAAGTAAATTAGTCTGACATGAAAATCCTTTGCGGAATCCATGTTGTGCAACACTGAGAAGGTTGAATCGATTCAGGTGGTTCTCCACTGAATCCCTTATCAGCTTCTCGAACAACTTGACTACTACGCTTGTCAAACTGACAGGCCGGTAGTTCGCGGGTAGAGCGCTGTCACCGCCCTTAAAAATCGGAGAGATGATTGCCTCCTTCCATTCCGAAGGTAGGCTGCAGCTGTCCAGCGATATTGAAAATACGCACGTGAGCGGACCACTCAGCTCAGTGGCCAGTTCATGCAACAGCTTCGGATGAATTGAATCAGGACCGGAAGCTTTAGAGGGATTAATGCCTTGCAGTAGCTCGAAGACCTGAGTCTCCGTTATGCTAAATTCAGCTAAGCAAGAATCCTCTGGAACTCTTGAAACCAATTCAACCTGCGGTAAAGAGGTCTCCCGAGCAAAGACCGCAGTATACTGATCACTCAGTATACAAGCCTTGTCATAGTCAGTTTGCGCAGGGGTCCCGTCTGCTCGCAATAAAGCTGGTATAGACAATTTTGCCCCGCTGCGTCTTTTAACGTAAGCAAAAAACTTCTTGGGATTAGCTGCGGCCGAGTCCGCTAAACCCTGCTCGTATTGGAGACGAGCAGTTCTGAGATGTTGCTTACATTTATTTCTTTTCTCTCGATAACTATCATAGGTACTGGCTGATGGAGCTGCTTGGTAGGTTCGCCAGCATCTAGACCGTTTCTTGAGTAGGTACTTGCCTGTGGTATCTATCCATGGAGGCTGTGCCCTTAACCCTCTTTTCCTAATGAGTGGAATATAGGGAGCGGAAACCTCCGTAAGGTATGCCTTAAATTTATCCCAGGCTAACTGGACAGAGTCAGCCATCGAAATCTCACAGTTCAGAACTGAAGCCTTAGTTCGCATTGCACTAAAGTCCGCCCGCCAAATATTCGGAAGTAATTCAACAGCGGTCTCTTGGTGCCTTGAAAGAGCACATCGAAAGGATATGCATGCGTGATCGCTGGACCCTAGAGGTGCACCGCATGAAACGTCAGTCACGAAGTCCAGGGACTTAGCGAAAACCAAATCCAAAGTAGATGGCATTTGGTTGTCCATATACCTAGTGGGAAAGTCAACGAACTGGTGCAAAGGCACTTGGAGAGTCAGTTCAAGGAAGTCTGCACCGAATGTTCCTAATGCCGAATTGCAAGAAAGATCGGCCCAACAGACTTCCGGGAGGTTGAAATCCCCTAGAACTAAACACTTATTCGCAGACTGAGTGCGAAAATAGTCAAGTATCCCCCTGAAGGAACTTCCAGGACTTCTGTATACCACTATAACTGTAAACTGGGTAGAGGAAGTGCACAAAACAGCCGATAGGTCTTCAACAGTCTGATCCGACGACTGGAATGTGCAAGTCCTCAACACATCTAAGTTACAGCTAACATACAGTACAACGCCTCCGCCTTGGCGACCAACAGAGCGATCAGTTCTAAGCAGCGCGTAGCCAGGTAAATATACCTCACCGTCCGTGATATCCGGAGACAACCACGCCTCGGTGAAAGCAAGTATGTCGGGACGAGATTTGTCTACAAGTAGACCCAACTCGTGCACCTTGTTCCTTAGGCTACGCACGTTGCTAAGTACTACCTCAAGGAAGTCGGCACGACCATCCCTGGGTCGTGCGCCATCAGGATTGGTTCTGATAGGGCGGAAAGTAATTTCCGGCTGACCACCTGAAAACCCACCAGACGGAGGCCTTGTTCACCAGCCGCCCGTCTAGTTTTGAGGTCTTTGATAGCCTCCTTTAACTTCAACCTATCTGCCAGTTGTAGGGCCGGCTGAAAGCTGACACCACTACCCTTAAGTTTGAATGCAAATCGCAGTAACGATTTGCGTTCCGCTGGGGTAGAAAGGACTACGCGAAGTAGTCGGGGTCGTGGATTTGGCGTAGCGATAGGAACGTTCCCCAATCTGGTCAGCTTTCTGACAGTGACACCAGGGAAACCAGGTGGAAGCAGCTTGCTGACACACAGTTTCAGCCACTTGATGTCATCCAAGATGCGTTCCCTTGGGAGAACAGCCTCAGATTCAGTAACGTTACGGAATATAACGCTACTATCCGTGAAAGAGTCGGCACGACGGGGAGTGTTTACCCCACGTGCCTTTGATTCGACACCTATACCAGCTGTTTTCACCACTGGCGGTGGGACTGTCGCTGGCTTCCCAAACGACGTCGAAGCAACGGTAGCGTAGGTTTTCCGCTCTATTGCCGGCGTCTTACTGGTTCCAGGGTCTTCAAGCCCCTTCGAAGTTTTACGAGCAGATCTTGTCCGCTTCTTCTTTTGGCTCACTGGAGCAGGGGCCGTTGACTTTGTATCGCATTGGGCAGTTACCAGCATTTCGTCAGAACAGGCTGGTTCACTGGCGGCCGAGACAGTCAGCGTCTGTGGAAAGTTCTGTGTGCAATCTTCAGACGACTTTACGACTGTCAAAGGCGGCATCTCGTTCGATGCCGTGGCAACTATTTCTCTGGGTTTAGCAGAGGGCTTTTGGTATTTTCGCACCCTATTTTTCTTCACTTTGATCGGATCATGAGGACCGCCAGCAATGCTACCTGGATTGGCCGGTAGGATGTGCGACTTTATGATCGAGTGACAGACTCCAGTGGATGGATCGTCAGCAATGTTGCCGGCTATTGCTGTGTCTTCAAACGAAATATTTAGGGATTTTAAGATTAAATCCATTTTCGTATCGAGCGACGCAATAGAGGCGAGTTTAGCTATCGCCAACTCAACATCTGCCAACCTTGAAGCCAACGCTGAAAGTTTAGCACCGGTGACAGCCGGGCGCGTCGATCTTTTAGCGCAGCATTCAGCGCAGCTGAAAAGAAAGTGGACGCTTGATGATAGCATTTGGTACTGGTCAGCTTGTAGGCCGGTGCAGCTTTCGTGATACCAGCGGCAGCAGACGTCACACTGCATACCACCAGATGCATCTGTTACTGGCTCTGAACAGTTAACCTGTCCGCAAGCTGCAGTAGACTCATCAAACGAGGACCCCATAGGTCCATCCGTCTCGGTGTTTAGCGAGACAGCCATGTTCATGTGGAAAACAGATTAGAATAACAACACGTATACAATAGGAAAACGACCGCAATAAAAAGGCAAAAACAGGGTGTAAAACGGGATTAAAACTGGGAACAACCGGAAAAATTACCAGTACGCGTCAAAGACGCTTGGGCAGTACCAATTTAATCGATCCAAGATTTCTTGGATCAGAGAAAATTTGACAATAGTCCAATTTCGTTTCAAGTGTTTATTCAAACGCTGTTTTCCACCTTATTTCAGCTGAAAAGCTAGATCAGTATGGCACGCCAAAAAATCGAGTTACCGCGTAGTACTCACAGAGCTAAAAAAAATCCAATAGTGTTTTTCAAAAATGGAAGCAGCGTTGAGAACTGTATGTTGCCAGTAGGGGGGATTACTAAGAAGAGTAGGTGCTTAAAATGTCGTGTAGAGGGCAAAACATGTTTTGGCAAAAGTTCAGTATTTTGACCTCTCTCGTAAATATATACATGGTCATTGCAATATGTTACACACTAAACAAGCATAAACTATCCATGACCTGTCAAACTGTGTTCATTTTTCAAATTCCCACATGATATGGTAAAAGTAAAACGTTTAAATAATGGAAAAGTATAAAACCCAAACTTGAGATATAAGGAGTTGATCGTTCTTGGAATCGAACATTTGTGAAATACAGATCTAACAATATTTCCAGCTGCTGCGCTGAGAGGGCTTCCACTATACACTTCGGCAAAAGGTTCCCTATCTTGACAACTCACTGTTCCACCTACATCTGATAAGAAACGCCCTTCAAATCTAAAACGCCAAGCTTTTACTGATTTTCGAGTGTGCCGCAACTTTTCTCAAGTAATGCAGAGGCCTAAGCATGCTAACTCACTTAGATATAACCTGCGTTAAGTCATGATGAGGCTGAGTTGCAGCCGACAATGGACCAGGTTGTATGGTCAAACCCTCTTGCAACTGTCATTAAACAGAAAGTCTGGCAAATGGTGTGCTCCAGTTAGAGATAATTTCTTTTACTGCGCCTCTCCTCAACTGCTCGGTTAATAGGCAAGTGAGCCGTACTCTAGCATCGGTCTGTTGATAGAAGAGAAGAGATTAGTCGCCACCTCCTTCGACCAGATGCAAAAGCTGCGTTCTAACGCCAAGAGCATGCGTAATCCGTTTCAATGTAGCCCGTTCGTGTTGTCCACACACTTCAACTTGCGACGTAACATTACGCGTAGATCATTCTTACAAGGTCGTGAAGAGTGTAGCTTCGGCCGTCAACACCATTCTACAATCTTATGAATTCTGACTTAGGTGGGTTGACCGGGCGGCGGACTTCCTAAGACTACATGAAAAGGCGGTTTAGGTCTTGTTAAAGTAAACCACAGTCATCGGACTGCTTATCACCCTTCACATCTTCAGTTCGTCAGTAAACATGGCATCCGACGACTGATGAATCTGAAGAATCTGTTCTACGCCGCAATCCGGGCAGTCAGGTTCAATACAGGCGGTGCACGCCGAACTCATTATCGACACCTGATCAATATTTAAACACGGAAGCTAAGTGCACTGCCAATGCGGATATACGTCCAGTGCTGGACTTAAGGGGCTACGCGTTCGCACTCTCTCTTACTAATATGTCATGAGGGCTCTTCCTGTGCCACTTCACAAACATTAAAATCTTCTTCAGAGTGGTATATTCTGCGATCGCAAACCGATATTTGAAATACCGGTGCTTGCTCGCTTTTTCACTGTGGCAAATGATTTGTTGCTTTTTGTACGCCTCATCTTTTCGACTGAACCAGAAATAATGAATTTATCCCACAATCTGCGCCACCACCGAGAAAAAAGATGGATTAATCTCTACCAATTGCTGAATCTAGATAAGCAAAAACCGGTTTTACATTGACATAAACGTCATATGTAATCGACCAAAAAGGTTCAGCAGAAGCTGTCATGCCCCCTATGTTCAGCTAAACAATATATTATATAATGTAAATGTCTATAGTGAGCTAGATTGCATTATCGACAATTTATCAGCACCAAATAATTTGTATAAAGGACCTCACGGAAATGAATAGCACGTTAAGCGTTGCCCTTGGATTTTATTGACGATAATTAATGTAACTATCTTAGCAGCCCTGTAATTGTATTCAATATGCATTTTTAGACATATTTTTAGGTAGTCAAGTATACAATTTTAAACAGCTTGCCAAAGGTTTATCGAAGAAGATGAGAACTAGGGGTTCGGTGTTGCTCCTCCCAAACCTGAGACCCCATGACCGGTTTCGTCCTCATTTGGACTCATCAGATGGAGATACCCTGAGCTGGGGTGGACTTCGAGGTATAGTGTTCAAAGGTTGACGCACTGACCAATATGGCTCCTAGGTCCTCGAGCAAAGTTTGGCACAGCGGTAAAGTGTTCCAAGTGGTATTTGGTGTACTCGCTGTGTGGTTGGATTGCGACTCGTAATCTCTATTCAGACCTCCGTAATATGTGGTTCTCGGCCATTACGATCACAAGGACCGTAACCGAATTTGTGCTCCGGTGTTGCTCCTCCCAACCTTGAGACCCATGACCGGTTTCGTCCTCCTTTGGACTCATCAGATGGAGATACCCTGAGCTGGGGTGGACCTCGACGTATAGTGTACAAAGGTTGACGCCCTGACCACTATGGCACGAAACCGGTCATGGGGTCTCAGGGTTGGGAGGAGCAACACCGAATCACAAATTCGGTTACGGTCCTTGTGATCGTAATGATCGAGGTCCACTTAGGAGCGAGGTCTGAATAGATAATGCGAGTTACAATCCAACCACACAGCTAGTACACCAAATACCACTTGGAACACTTTACCGCTGTGCCAAACTTTGCTCGAGGACCTAGGAGCCATAGTGGTCAGTGCGTCAACCTTTGAACAATATACCTCGAGGTCCACCCCAGCTCAGGGTATCTCCATCTGATGAGTCCAAAGGAGGACGAAACCGGTCATGGGGTCTCAGGTTTGGGAGGAGCAACACCGAATCACCAATTCGGTTACGGTCCTTGTGATCGTAATGATCGAGGTCCACTTAGGACCGAGGTCTGAATAGAGATTGCGAGTCGCAATCCAACCACACAGCGAGTACACCAAATGCCACTTATTGATGAGAACTACTAGATATATTTGCTCAGTATTTAGCTCTCGAACAGTCACTGAGACGGCTCTGTAAGGCACATGGTTGGAAATATTATTTGTTCATCGACAACATGAGTTAAATTTAGAAGTCACAGATAAGATCACGTATTTTATCCGCTGGTGTGTCATCAGTCTGTACTAAAACATTTTACGTAAAATTTTAAGTTGCGCAATCGTAAAGTTTAAGTTATCTGATTTAGTTAACAATAGGCTGATTGAGTGTAAAATCGTGAAGAAAATTTGAACTATGTTTATGATTGCTGATTGTGACTGCCTCACATCAATCAACTATTTTCAATTGATCAAATCCCACTCTTGAAATTGCTCTAAGAGGTAGCTCAATTCAGCCGCTACATTGTTTGTTTTTTCTTCTTTTCGCAATACTCAAATGTTTCGTTGTAACAAGCAAAGGGAGGATAAGGCTGTAGATAATGTAAAAGGATTTATTTACAGATTATCAAAATGTTAATGAATGCAATTTTAAAACATTTAGTAATTTCAAATTTAACATTTACCAAGATAAACAGGTTTACTCTGCTCGTATCAATTAAGAAGCAGCAGACGTGATTCAAAATATATGACGTCTAAGTAACTAAACATATACTAAATGCTTTAATGTACAAATATATTGCGTGTTGGCTATTGACAATTAAAGGAAAGCATATCATGGGCACACACTTGACTTCTATATTGTAAGAAACTTTGTGGGCTCCAGAAGCATGTAAGACGACACTAAGAGTCAGTAGTAAGGAAGTAGTGGTAAAACCAGATTTTAACGGGTCAAGGACGGACCAGGTGGACGTCCTAGAACAACAATACTGCTTAGAATCCAAGATGGACTATTAGTTAAAGACGTAAAGAAGCAACACGACGTGGTTTTGAGCAAGTGTGCAATTCTAATCTTTCTGAAGTATTTTCAAAAAGAAGACAATATGTTGGTTATATGTAACGAATACAGTAGATGCTAGCTGTCACGCAAAGTGTATCATTGCACACCTCGCCATGCATGTATTGTGAAATCACCGATGGCGATATAAATAAAGGTTTTCACCTGGCATTGATACAATAAATTACTACCTTAAGGCAAAGTAAGTCTGAAGTGCGGAACTATGAAGAATTGTTAATGTCCTGTTTAGTTCGGTGGAAAATTTAACTATTTAAAAAAGTAGGAGCAAAAAGGAGTACACTTGTTTGTCTGTAACTTAATTTCTCGATTGGAGTACGGTTTTTTAAAAGTGTGTATTCTGAGATCAAATAGGAAATTTCACGACGGATGAACATCAGGAAAGCACATCCAGTCACTGGACAGTCACCTGAGCGATATACGCAACATGCGAAGCAAAGTGAACGAGCGGATGTCGGATAAACTTATTTACTCGGCAACCGCCAAAACGATTAAATCCTTCAGACGGGTTTATGCAATTTACGCATGTTCAGCACAAGCGCGCCAACTGAAAGTTATACAAAACGAACAGTTCCCGGAATATTAGGTTCACTGTATCTAATGGAATCGCACTGCTGATGATTCCCGAAAGATTGAACCGCGCGTACAATGCTTTTCCGGGCGTATGACGGATGTTTGTGAGTCTAGATGTGAATAATTTCTACCTATACCATTCAGTTCGCCCTACTAGTGCTCTGTAAGCTGATTATTGTAAAACGAACCGACATTAAACGCAGTGATTTATTTAAACAAACCAATACGGTTTCTCTTGCCTTGTATGCCCAAAAACTGAGGTGCTGGGCGACAGCTTCAGCGATACACCAGCACATTTCTCACTACCAACAACAAGGATGTCAGAATATTGGTCAAGGAAATTGCGCAGCAGGACCAAATTACTGTTTGCTTTTAAAATCCCAACGGAGCAATATTGTACACCAGTGCTTTGTTGATCTCCGGGCGAAATTTATTAAGGAAAATTTTATTTTGGCCAAGGGGTAAAAAACTGGCCTTGTGTATTTCTTCACTGGCCCTTACAAACACTGCTTTTCCAACACCGTATGTCGGTTTATTGGTAGGCTACATTCGATTAAAAAAGGAAGCAACACAGTTCCACTATGAAGTACTCAGAAGACTGAGTTGCCGTTGCAAGTTTGTTTAACCTTTTACAAGGTGGTTTTCGCGCATTCGTTATGTACACATTCGTCAAAAAGGCGGAAATTGCATGTACCACCAGCGTAATCATCAATTTTCTCAAACGTCTGCTCAACATGAGTGTAAATTGTATAGTGCGTATGCCTGATACTTAGACGTAGTTCACCCTAGGACTTTTACCTCTGGAGTCAATATGTGTTACCTAGTATCTGTCATGTTATTTCACTAGTGACGATACACCAGAATAACTTAAAGAAAAGGTCTGCTACAAAAGCTCTAGTGTAAACAGATCGCTACTTCACACGTTGAAGTATACAATATGAGAGTGCCTCAAAAGTGGAAAAATAAAAAATAAAAAATGTGCTTCATCATTAGGTAGTGGCATTTATTTCACTTTTATTTGACAGTTGCTACGGTTAGGTCGAGAAGCCAAACGTAGCTTTTATGTGGGCATTGACAGAACCGACGAAATGAATTGTTTCCCAACAAGATTTAAGCTATCTTGTGGTATATTGCACACATAACAGCGGTTGTGCAAAAAAGTTGGTGAGAAACATTAAATTAGGACATAAGAGGATAGAATTTGTGTGAATGGGTTCGAAAATTACCACAAACGTTTTCAACTATGGTGTTAAAACCGGTTTGGACAAAAAGAAGTGCCTTTTCTGTTAACTTCAATAACAATCCATTCACATGGATAAAGAGCAGCGGGGGAAAAAGGTGACAACTATGTGCAACTCCCCTAGTTTGCTTAGCAATTTATTTCACTGTTCATCGCACAAAGACAAACTTTGTGTGTTTAACCCACTGGTAAAGTAAATCATAACTTTGTGTGTATTCTGTTTGATTTGGATTTTGACAGAAATCGCTTGTGTTGTTACCAACTAAATTTTGCAAGTACCTAAAAAGATCATCAGAACCGCATTTTTGGGGCTCATAACGGAAGTAACGCATTCCGAATAATCGGACTGACAAGTATTGCAAGAGTGTTTTCGGATACCTCACAGGAGTTTCCTTGTAAGGGAAAACCAAACATTATCATTTTTGTAGTTTATTCTATGTCTCCGTATTCTATGGAAACGTGGCTGACAAGGCCAATATTCTCTACGTTGTCTCCAGTCCCAAAGGTTTACCGCTGGGTGACAAAAATATAAAAGCATCAGCAGAACGCCGGTATCTAGTACCGACGTTTCGCTGCCACCCAACCACCACCGGTCGGTCGCAACTGTGTTAAGTAGACTGTGAGGGTCTCCCGGTCACAAATTATGCTCATGTTCGCACCCTCAGACTACCAGACAGACTTGTGAGGCCTAAGGTTGCGGGCCGCTTGACAGAAGGATAAAATATTTTTTAACTCTTTCACCAAGTATAGCATTTGTAATACCAAATGAAATAACCGTAGGTAAATTAGAATAGGGAGAAACTGATAGCCCATAATCTTTTGGTTCATAGCACTTATAATACAAGCTAAAAAGCATCATACGATTGTTAACATAAAGTGATTTTAAATTAAGTTACAGCAAAAGAAGTGAACCTGTGATCAGCCTGAACCTGATCCGTAACAGATAATCATCGAAATACCATATGATAATCTGCAACATTGTCGCACGGAAACTGGTTATACAATCTTGTGCTTCATAGCTTTGCTTTAAGTCTTATATATTCTCCACTTTCTCTAACTGTACGTCGTTTTGCACACACTGGTGATGAAAGTGGTTTTACTAGAGGTCCAAATGAAGCGAGAACTTGGCGGTTACGAAGCACATTCATTATTACCAAAGAAAAATTAATCAACAATCCATCACATACACTTGTATGTATAGAAGACTACTCCAACCCATCATGCAACACATCTTGTTCTTTAGCTCGGTGATGCCCTTATGTTCAAATATTAGTCGATCCACGAGGTACTTTTGACTAACTTACCCTCAAATCTTCGCTTCTGCATACCATGTTCTGACCTACTTCAACTTGTTGTACTGCTCTTTAGTTGCTTAGGCATGGTTGTGTCGCTCTCCTTTGGGTTATTCTTGGAGGCGCGGTCAAAGGTGTACTTCTTCGGCAAATCTGGCTCTTAACCACCATGTCCCCGCACTTCTCGGTGTAGATTTAATATGTTTGTTGCTGGTAGACAATTTCCTGCATATCCCGTAGGCTTCGAGCTGCTTTGTTAAATTTAGTTCCTGGTGCCATCGTTTATTTAATTTCTTTAGTTTCTCCAGCTTACCGTTGCGCTTGCGATTCTTGCTTTCCGTGCTGCCACAATAAGGGCAATGTGCTCACTTAAACAGGTTTCAAATGCTGCTGGAAAAACTAGAATTTGAGTTTGCTTGTATAACTTACATGTTAGAGTATTTTCGGCCCGCGTCAGAACATGCGACACCA
>CALYDF020002330.1:0-68746 GCA_944474145.2 Dicrocoelium dendriticum | reverse complement strand
TGGTACATCGTTCATCAAAGACGGACAACTTCCTAAGATTGCAGTAGGCCCCAACCTTCCAAATTGAGGTCCTAAAGTTTTACGCACCCACACCCCTATCCTTAACTTCAACACTCACTAACATCGACTTCACTGCCACAGATGTTTTGAAGAAACTACTCACACTACGCCCCTACAGTTCTCCCGGAATCGACTATATTCACCCAAGGGCGCTGAACGCAGCTACAACGAAGTTTGCCACGCCCATATCACATTTCTTCCAAACGTGCCTAGATAAACAAACGGTGCCTTCCAAGTGGGAACATGGCTTAATCACTGCAATTTTCAAAAGCGATAATCGCTCGGAACCCGACAACCATCTTCAACGGTCCTCCTCCCTGTGCTCTCAAAGCTGATGGTGGCAATCATCGCTGAGGCTTTACTAGAACAGCTAGAACGCCACAATATTATAAAACCTGATCAACTCGGTTTCCACCAGCACGGTTCATTCACTACGAACCTACTGATTGCACGCAGTAGTTAGACGGAAGCGGCCGGTACAGGCAGAGGGACAGATGTCAGTCACCTCGAAATCTCGAAACCCTTCGACAGGCTGGACCATCGCATTCGGTTTCACATGCTTACAAGGTATAGGTTTTGCTGATTCTGTCCTTGGGTTGATCAGTAGTTTCCTGCAGAATCGGCTAGTGCAGGTCAGAGTTCGAAGTGCCCTGTCCTATCCGATTTATGTCAACTGTGGAATTCCACGAAGATCAGCTCTGGAGCCGCGTCTGTTTTTCGTGCTCATTACAAGCTTACACGTTTGATTGTTTCAGATTTGTTGCTGTTTGCTAACGATGTTAAGATGTGGCGGACGATCGCTGACCCAGCAGATTCTGGTGCACTACCACGAGACCTTCAAAGAGCGAATGGGTGGTCACTCAACATTATGCTGCAGTTCAATTCGGGGAACTGTAAGTTGGTTTACATCCGCCACCAGCGAACATCATATACAAGCTTAGAGATCATATCATGCAAGCAGTCACTTTGGAACGCGAAATTGAGGTACTAATATGATTGAGCTGGTCTGCTCAGAGCAATCAGAGAAAGCGTCAATTATTGGCACCCACAACGTTAGTATGCAGAAGATTTCATTTGAGCGGTTTGATCGCTCTGTTTGTTCGCAGTTGCTTAATACCTACATGCGGCCTCATGTGGAATACGCAATCCAGGTAGGGAAGCTTTGGCACAAACAAGACCTCGTAGTACTTAAGACTCCACAACCACGAGCCACGAAGAACGTAAGAGCGTTGTTCAATCTTCTTTATCTACTTCGACTGAGAACCATAAATTATACAGTAGCCGGTACCGCCGACTTTGTGACGACCTTATTATGGCCAACCAAATTCCAAGGAACCAGAACCACGTCTGAAGCCACTTAACACAACTGAGCCACAACACGAATTTGAGAGGCTGCCAGTTAAATTCAGTCACACAATACAATCTGCTGGAAAGTCGACGGAATTTTTATTCTGTTCGTTTGTGAGCCATGCAACACCCTATAAAATAAGTTGTTCCCGCCCCACGTTACCTGTATTTAACAGATGTCTTGGGGTTTCCCTATCCCAACTACACAACGAGATATAACCTTTGTGTCACGACGGAAGATATAATGTGCCGAAGGTTACACAAGCAGAATTAACCTGCACAACGATGGTTGGCACTTGCTGCCTGCCTCTTTGTTAACATGTGTTGAGTTCACCAAAAGGATGTTTTTTTAACGCTTTGTTTTCAATTCTATATGTTGTGCTTCTTTGTTTGGCCATCCTACGTGACTTGCTAAGCATCCGCATTTTGCTCGTAATATACCATTGTTTCATTTTTTGATCGTACCGGGCGACCACTTCGTGTGGCCTACCCACTCGTCCTGTACTATCACTGCCTGTACGGAAGTGAATGATCGTTGCAGTTCTCCGTGCCTTCATTTAAAATATTGTTCCATTTTGCGGTTGTTTTCAAGAAACCGAGGGCTTTGAGCTCGGTCGAATGTCCTCCGAGAGCATGAGGCTCCTCCTGCTCAACAAAGTCTGTGATGACTAAATTCCACCCAGCATTTGTAGATTCAGTGTTGAACAATAAATGAGCAAGAACCGGTAAATCAACACCTCTATACGTCTCTCTTCATTTTGATTTGTGGAGAACTCGCTTGAATGTATCCACAAACCTCTCTGCCTTGGCTGTTCGACTCTGAGTGAAACGGCCGTGAGCGAAGGTGTCTAACGGCGCATTGCTTCCAGAACTCCGTAAAACATGCCGAAGTGAACTGCGTTCCGTTGTCAGTTATAATTGTCTCAAGACTGCCGAACCTACTGTAGATTTAGCGAAGTCTTGATACATTAGCATGGGTTGTTGTTCTCCCTACCAGATAGGCTTCAAAGCGCTTAATGTCTGAGTCGACTATTATGAGGAAAAGTTGCGTGTTGATCGCTGCTACGAAATGGAGGTAGATACGGCAACATGCTTTTGTTACTTTTAGTCATAATTGGAGCTCCGCTTGCTATGGCGCTTTTAAGAAATTGACACACTTTTTCAGCCTTAAGCCAATATTATCTGTGTGTCCATAAGTAGACAACACATATAGCCGCGACTGATCCCACAATACCCAGCATAAAACTGCCAAATGATAACTTTTTCCGAAAGGGGTATACCACCGCCTACAATTGAGAGTGAATTATTTCACTTATAAAACTGCTGCAACTTGACAGATAAGTCTGTACGTAGCCAATTGGCTTTGTGGAAATGTGTGACTTTCTCGGGCACTGGGTCCCGAAAGCCTTCGGTTCGTATAGCTCCTGTAGTAAGTGGCAGGTCGTCCAATGAGGCATTAACCAGGTATTTGACATCAGATTTGACCTCCACCGTGGCAATGACTGTTTCCTCATGTTCTTACTGTTGGTCATCAATTACGCGTGTCAGGGCATCCGCTTTGTCACTGGAAATTGTTGACTGCTATCGGATCACTAAATCCTACTTTAATATGTTGACAGACCATCTATGTAGCCGGTTAGCTGCGCATGCCGGGATACCGATTTTTGAACCAAAGATAGCTAACAAGGATTGCGGTCTGTAAAATGATTGAAGCGGCCGCCGTATAGCTTCGAGTATATTTCCTTTGCAGTAAACTCTATGGCCAAATCTTTCTTCTTGTTATGATTTTAAGTTCCCTCGACTCTCGTACATGTCCTGTTGGAATTAAGGGACGCTTCCTGAGATTTATCTGAGTATGGGTGTAAAATTACTGCGCCGATCCCATGGTTCGACTCACCTGTGGCTGCGACGATCTCACTAAATTGATCGTAATGTTCAAAAGCAAGTTTGAGGACACGAATGCCTGGTCCTGTCTGAAGGTATTCTAGCATCCCAACGTCCATTTCCAAGTTTGGACTTCGATGATTTGCTTGTTTCGCAGGGTGATCGCAGGCTCAGCATCTTAGGCAATAATGCGCTTTAATGATTAGTTAGCCCACATAAGCAACGCAGGGACTGTAGCTCTGTTGGTGGAAGCCCTTTTCTTATTACTTCGAAGTTTGCCTGAATTGGTCCACGTCCATCCTTCATGAGGATAAAAATTAGGTTTCTCATGGTAGCTGTGAGGAATGTCCGTCTTTCCTCACGTATCCGAAAAACATACGACTTAATACAACCAAAAACGTTATCCAGTTTTTAAATGTCTCTACCGGTGATCGACCCATCTCTATGATATCATCCAAATATGCGGCGGCTCCAAAAACTCATGCAAGCATGGTATCCGACAACTATTGAAAAATAGCTGGCACCATTTTTACACCATGGGCAAGCGGTTGAACTGGAATAAGCCAAACTAAATGTTGATCCACAGCAACTCTTTCAAGTCTTCTGAAAGATCCACTTGGAGATAGGTATCACACATATTTAGGTTGTCAAAACACTTACTAGCATTCAATTTTGCCAACATGTCTTCCGGTAGGAAGACTGGGTACTGATGGTCGTCCAGCGCAGCGTTTATTTCAGTCGAGAAATCAGCACAGACTCCATCCTTGCCGTTTACTTTCTTCACTGTGAAAATGGGTGTGGCTCACGTGGAGTATTTGACAGGTGTGATGACTCCGGTTGTTTCTACTTGATCTACTTTTTGATCAACGGTGGGTGCTGCATACGGCAACGATCTTATATCCTTGTTCTAGTTTGGCTCCTGGTCGCTGGTTTAGTCTTTCCTGGAGTTTCATACATTTGCCTCAGTTGTCCTGAAATGCAGAGGCTAATTTTCGCTCCGGCGAATGTGTCAAGCCTGGAATGAACATCGATAATGGCTCTGGAATTGCTCGGACTCGATTGCAGATTTGATTCAAATGAACATCAATGAGTTGAATCTTACCAATCCAGTCAAGACACAAGATTCAAATACAGTAGATCCAAAATATTTCACCTTTCTTAATCTGCTTTCTCTATATAATCTTGCAATTAAGTTCGCCGACCAATTTTGACACACAACCGTATGCATTGTGAGTATGTTTATAGACTGGATCATATCCGGCCTGCTTATATTGTATATCAGATCGTGATCCTGATCCCGCTTTGCTAAAAGCTGATTGCGGATCTCAGCATCAGTGGGAAAATGTAGAGCTCCGCCGAAAATGAGACACTCAAACTGATTGTCCGGTTAAGATAGTAGCTTGAACTGTTCACACTCACAGTTTATCATGTCTGCTAGAGATCCGAAATCTCACGGTTCCGTTTGACTGAAGGATGCTGAGCAAAGTGTCGATTCACCAGATATTTTAATGCCGTGCGACACTGCCTCGTCGGATGACAGATTTTTCGGATGTTTGTTCAGAAATTTGTGAATGAACCTTAGATTTGCAATATTGACATCCTTACAGATTAGTAATCACACTTTCCAGGAATCGTTCTGTTGAGTGAAATCAGTCCAAAACAAGTATTTTCAGTGCGTGAACCACGCTTCGAATGTGTATCCAGAATCCGCATCATAACGGCATTAATGCCAGCACTTCAAATCAATATAAATTGCTGTTTACCTTGACAGCCTGTGGCGCAATCCAATCCCTCAATGTGTACTTTAAAATAACCCACCGATCACTATTGGACAGCATTTCATTAGTGACCAGGTCCAGATACTCTGAAATAGGGTGTGAATTTTGCAAGCAGCATGAAGCACAGCAAGATTTCGTCGCCGAAATCGATCTGCCTGCCATTTTTGATCCATACATGCGAACGCGTACATGTGAAGTAAGAATCTTAATATTTCTAGTGCCAGAGACTTTGGTAGGATAATCGTTCACCTTTTTCTATTGGGTAATGTTCTGCTTCGTTCCGCTTAAAAGTGATCTAGATTACAAATGTGAGCTGTTCAGCATCTGGAATATGAATACACTGTAATTATTTAGGTTGCAAAACCCACTAGATTTAGCTGCAACTGTTTACCACTGCCATGATGGGATAGTCAGAGGATCGCAGCAGGTGCTTGCTAAATGAGCGCTGCACTCTCACTTTTGTTATACTGTCAGCTTCCCGCGAGTTACTAAACACCAAGTAGCAGTGTACTGGGAAATGATGAGAGCAGCGTAAGTCTAGATTCCAAACGCATCGTGGACTTACAAGTGTTATCGGTGATGTGTGTCGTAAGTCCGAAACTAGGATCAGTGAGTGACTGTCAGAGCAAGGTGAGCGTTACAGTGAGCTCTGACAATTTACTTGATTTCTTCGTGCAAACTCGCCGAAACTTGGAGCTTCATACATCATTTCATTGGATTTCGTGTGAGGAATCTATTGCTGCCGTTTTTTGGATATATTTCTGTTGTTTTCTGCAAAAACTGTGACAAACTGCTTCTCTACGGATTACCATCTTTCGTCAATCGGCACTTTTAGTGTCTTCCGTCTATTCTAAACTCGACAAGATTATTTCTGGTCTCAACTGCAAGACAAATTCGAGTGCCATCGAATAAACCCTCAGCCATCTTGATTGGCTTTCATACAAGCTAGATATCGATAAAATATCTACTGCCAACAGTGTGACCGTTGACGCATTGCGAAAAAGCTGACGGTGACAAACACCGCCCGAAAGCCAACAGCGCCGTGAATTGATCGATAAATCGCAAGTCGTTCGCCTGGTTGACGCATCTCGCCGACGTGATCTGATAACACATGACCCGAGCGCACTGTGTGCGTGGCCAGTCGTGACACGAAATCAACTTTGCAACTGACCTGACGCTGAGCCGTCGGGAGACAAAGGGCACTGGTGACAGACGTGCACAACTTCCACGAAGGCGTGGATTTTGCTAGTCAACTGCGGTGCGTTCCCTCTGTTCCTCACTGATTCGTCCAATTTTCTGGTTTCACTTTCTCACTATTAACAGTTAGCAACCACGCTCAGAGCCATTTTTTATTTTTGTTATCGTGAAGCTTACGTTTGGTTTTCTCTCATGTCTGCAGTAAGGACACGCGCGATGAGAAGAAGTTGTGTTGTAAACAAAGATGTCCCCATCTTAGTTCAGAAGCTCAGCGAACAAACTAAGGTACCGCGCAAAACTTCCGGTGGTAGTAGCAGAGAAAGCACCCGAAAGAGTGTAGGCGCTGTGACAGATGGTTGTGCATTTCTTGCTGACCTGAAAAAGACACCTGAAAATGTCCCTTTGTAGCTGAAACTGCGTATGCTGCGCTATCATTAAAAGTTGGCACGCTCACATCTATGCTGCAGCCCATGCATAATCTATTTGCCTTATTTGAATCGTCCTCAGATATTGGTAAAATGCCTATCACGAAATGTAGCGCGCTGATTGACTCAATTTCGACCGAAGTACAGAATCGAGTACGTTGCTCACGCAATGCTGTGGTTTTTAATGTACCTGACAAGCTACCTATGAAAACTGTTCAGAGAGTTCTACTGTCTGCGTGCGGCATGCAAACTTGTTGGTCCAGCTGCACTAGGCTACGTAAAATGTTTATACGCTATGACTGTCCCATACTATTCCAGTTTGAAAATGAACTAATTGCTAGACAATTCATTCGAAATTGCAATTTGATTCAGCATAATACGAATTTCAAACGTTTGAAAATAATATAGGACAAAACCCACTTACAGCGAGAGCTTAGAAGACGACAGCTAGAAGCAAACCCGACTGCTAAACCCCATTCTGAAAATGTTTCTGTTGGTGGCAGCGACAAGTTTGGCATTTGTTCCACGCCTGCTGCAGTTACGGATAACGTGGCGAATAACGAAATCAACTCTGGTACCCCAATTAGATCGCTTAATCACACGGATCAGTCTAGCCCGTTATCTGCTGTGTCTAGGAGTACGCCCAGTTTCGGCACTTCGGCTATGCCGGCCACAAAATTGATCACCGGCACACATCCACCAGAACGAAATTTCACGGTTAAGCGTGATAAGCCGACCAAACACAAAATGCCTGCAAACCCCAGCGCTGCGGTTCTGCACGGTGCTGCCTCTCAAAAAGCCAGTTCCGGTAATCCTAAAAGCTTCTTCAATGCTGTTTCATGCCAGAAAGAGGAAACAATGCGGTTCAGACAAAACCAACTGCAGTACCCGTTGAACCTCATATTTAATCACAGCCACCAACTTCAGCCTGTGTTATCCCGCCAAAAGTCTACACTGGCCAGTATATAGGATAATCTAAGACATCTAAGGACTCAGGAAAATGGATCGATTGTATGATGACGGTTGATTTGGATTTATCGAGAATGTCACCGGATAAATTCATAGCATCGCCTTGCCTGAATAGCCATCCATCCATTGATCAAGGACATGAAGGCACACAAGGTGCGTCAACATCTTTGCAGATTAAACGCGATTTATCTGTTTATCACCAAAATCCGGACTCATGTTTAAAAAACACGATGTATTCTGTACGAGCTGCATGGATTAACACTAGTGTGCCTCCACCGCTTATAGTTAAGCCTTACGACTCCACCGCACCTAAGCAGGTTACATTCCACGATGAAAATGACGATTGCGTATTTACTCATTTCACCAATCTATACAATCAACAACTTATTAGTGCCACGACGCAGGCGACACAGTCTCGAAATTTAGCGTCCACTGGCGAGTTCCATGGAAGCCCGCTCTGTAATCCTCCTGCCCTCATGAGCTGCTATGCCAATCATGGACCCGCCCCAGTATCCCATTTTCTACAAGGCCATACTCAGTCATAACCCCCTCCCCTGTGGCTACCTCCCAATCTCTTTTCAACGAAGGTATCAATCCACGCCTTGTTTCACCAATTTTAGCATGGGCACAGACACCAAGCTATCAGACCCAATGCTCATAAAGCAGCATAAACAACGTTCTTCACATCTTGCATCTATGTTAATATTTTGGATTAATATTCGTTCGCTTCATTCCAAGATCCACATACCACGCTCATTTGTTTCTGTGACCGATCCTGACATAATGTTTATAACTGAGTCGTGGTGCCAGGACGACATGTCTAACACCCAGTTAACCATTTTCGGATATGATATATTTATGAGAAATCGGCAGTGTCGTCGAGGAGGAGGATGCGTACTTTACGCGAAACAATCACTGGCAGCAACGACATTCGAGAATCCAGTGCTGAATAATGTGCAAGAGTCACTTTGGCTTACGATAACGATCAGGCACCAGCAACTGCTTGTTGGTTGTATATACAGCACTCCAAACTGTAGCCAAGAGGACTTAGTAGTTTTGACGTCTGCATTTGAATGTGCCGCAAGCCTTCCGTTTAAACACAAGATTATTGGTGGTGATTTCAATCTGCCATCGATTGTATGGTCTGCAGGAACTGCTCCTCTGAAATTCCATTATCTCATCTCTTGTATTCATATGAATGGTTGGTAACAACATGTCTCCAAACCTACCAGAGGAAACAGCATCCTTGATCTCATTTTCTCGCTGGGCATACCTGCTATTAATGTAATGGTCCTTAATGAATTCCCTGGGAGAGACCATCGGGTGGTCAAATGCTGTTTAAGATTACGCATGGCCAATGAACCACACCCACTGCACTATCGTTTATTCAACTCCGTCAACTGGAACACGTTCAAGCATATGGTTCGTTCGATGAACTGGGATGATTTCTTCCTCTCACCATGCCCTCAAAAAGCAGCAGACGTGTTCTATGATATCATCGGTCTTTGCATTGATTCATTAGTGCTTTTAAAGTGTGCCCGCCTAAGAAAACAAAAACCCGATCTCAAAGTGTTAGGTATCACACGCAAGCTTCATAAGATCCGGCGGAAATTCAAATTAACAGCAGACTTTGCGCTAAAACTGCAGCAGGCAAAGATCATCGAGGAACTCGGGCATCTAAATGTTCACAATCTCATATTAAAAGGATACAAAGCTTTGAATGGCCAGAATAAAACAACGGAACTGTCCAAACTGTTTCGTGCCAGAGGTTTGCGTCGCAGTAATTCCATCAATTTTATCATTATGCTGGATGGCATATACCTTGATGCTCCGGGTAAAATTTATGAGGCTTTCAGCGCTTATTTCGCCGAATCAATGGTTGACGAACCGCTAGCCACACCAGCGCTTGTCACACCACACATTGCTGAAAGTTTATACATAGTGGAATTCACTATTGCAAAAATCTCCTGTCAAGTCTCCCGCTTGTCTTCCTCGACTTACCCAGGACCTGATAGAATTCCCCCTTGTTTGTTAAAAAGCGGTGGGAGCGACTTGCCTCTTCTATTGCTCAACATTTTTACACTCTCTTTTAACAGTGCAGTATATCCTAATCACTGGAAGACTTCTGTCGTTATCCCGCGGCATACGAATGGAAACGTTCACGAAATTAAAAACTATCGCCCCATCAATCACCCACCTGTTATATCTAGGATTATGGAAAGGATAGTGAAAGATGAATTACTTATTTTCTTGAATAAGAAAATCGTCATCAACAATTCACAACACGCGTTTTTGCAGGGCAGATCTTGTGCGACATGCCAGACAGACTTCTTAAACCACACAATGGCTGCCATAGACAAAGGCAACAGTGTTATTGTCCTGTTCTTAGACATGCAAAAAGCATTCGACAGAGTGCCGCATCGAAGACTACTCCTCAAGCTGAAGGAAATAGGTATTGGAGAACCAATGTTTTCTTGGTTGCCGTCATACCTAGCTGACAGACATCAGGTGGTGCGTATTGGGGACCGTGTCTCTAAACCGAAAGCAGTCACCAGTGGAGTAATTCAGGGAAGTGTACTTGGTCCACTTCTTTTTCTCCTCTACGTCAACAACGTATTTCATAGAATAAAACATGGTGCTACTTTTCTGTTTGCTGATGACATTAAAGTCGTCTACTCACAAGTACGTGCAGATACCCGCGCAGCCTTGTGCCACATCTAGGAAGATCTATCGTCACTTGAATCCTGGAGCAAACTGTGGCAGATGTCCTTTTCCGTGGAGAAGTGTAATATTCTGCCGTAGAAATGCGAAGTTCCACCAGGCAGTCTATTATTACAAGGCACGTTTATATCACAGTGCAAAGTGATTCGCGACTTGGGTGTGCGGTATTCCACTACCTTCCACTTTTCGGAACATTGTGACTTCCAAGTTTCGAAAGCCATGAAGACTATTGGCTATATCTGTCATAAATTTCAACTCACAGAATCTCGTATCTGGCTATACAAAACATATGTGTTACCTGGCATGGAATACTGCTCACTACTACAGTCGAATCTGCGGAAATCTGATCAGCATGCTCTTGAGAGGGTACAGCTTCGCTCTACAAAAAGCTGTGCTGATATTCCTCCAAGCTGACCTACAGAGAGCGCAGTAGAATACTTGGACTTGACCCACTTTGGCTACGGATAATGAAGATGAACTTTTGTTTCCTGTACAGAATAATTCACCATCACATGCGCAAATATGCAAACTGTGTTCATATGTCCATTAACACTAGATACGAGCTACGAAACAAGGAGACAACGGTCATGATTCCAAAGTTCAATACGCGAATTAGGGAGCGTTTCTTCTTAATACACTGCTCAAAGCTTTGGAACAAACTTCCAAGAGCTATCAGAACTTGTTGCACATTGCGTTTGTTTAAGCTTTCGATAAAAGACCATTTAACCGTTCAAAATGTGATAATAATGTTTCAAACAGCACAGTCCTTAGATAACGCTTTTGAGAACGGAGTAAATGGTGCCTAAAAATGCATGTGGTCAAGTGCACAAGTGGTTATATTTTGTTGGCCCGCAGCACTTTATTCTCTCTTTTTTTCGTGTGCGTTCAACTCTCATGTGACTGCTAAAAACTTGTCAGACGATAGAACAAGAGGAATGTAAATATTTTGGACCGCTTCGCGCTACACAAATTTTCCTTTTGTGCTCACATTTTTTAAATTTATTATACCATGATATGAAACTGCTGTACCATTATTTGATCCGTCCCTTCTGGGAACGGCTTCTCGCATCGTCGAGCCATATACAATTTATTTATTTATTTTATTAATTTACTTACCCGGCCTTATTTACGCTATGTCCTGCGTATCCGGTGAAATTCTTTGACTTATAGTAGTGTACACTTTGCTCAGATACTGTAAGGCAACTTGCAAGCATTGTTTAAAATATCCTACGGGAACAATATGGCGTTGCAGCTTGGTGGTGAAAATGCCATTTTTCCATGGGCGCACCAACAGTCTAACGTCCTTATTTTGCTCTGTATATGCGACAGACCAGTGTATACTCCGTTAGAATTGGTTGGGGAGAATAAAATGAACCAAACTATACAAGGGTAATTGGCCTCGCGTAGATGAAACAATCGAACACGTCATTGACAACAATGGGAATATTGGTAGACCATTCATTCTTTCCAGAATAAAAGTTTCTAGTTACAGTTATGTGATCCAGTTCTGCTTTACGCAGTCGCTACAAGTGTGTCCGCTCGGTCAGTATGTTGAAAACCACGGCAAAGTCTGACTCGATATGCCGAATAACTGCAGCCTAATCAATAGACCAGCGTTTGAAGCACGGTTGATAGTTTTCTCTCCGTCAGGGGATATGATAACAAACCAATAAGAACCAGACTTGAGTTACCAGATTTGAGAGTAACTTGGTTTGTTTGGCAGAAAGCAGAGTGTATAGTTTCTTATCATATCTAGTTAGCTTGGGTGCATGAAAACGGAAAGTCAAGTATTTGTTCTATATTTCCTGATCGTATGGTGGCATCAGCCGCTACTTTTATAGAACAAATTTGTTTCCAAGCCACAAGGTACGTAGTGTCTCTAATTGATTATGTGAGTGTTTACGTCTATCAGGTGAGATGTCTAGACTCTTAACAGAAACAACATGAAATGTAAAGCATCGGGGCCAAGTTCCATGGAAATCTTCAACTAGATGACCGCCTTTTCGACAGTACGCAGATCAAAGTCGATGTTGAACAGCTCATCGCCTAAATCTATTCGGTAGGTAAAATTAGCTTTAGCTTGTATCATTATTCAGGCGATGAATGTCGCATCCATAGAGAAGCAACTGTTTTAGAGTGAACAGCGCTTGCAAGTGCCATTCGCCATTAAAATAACACTGGCAAATAATGCGTGTTTTTCTATTTGGTACTAATTTCCATGTGGTATTTTGCCAAGTAACGGTAATCGAAAAAGATTAAGCTCAAACCCAGAAATAGCAAAAAAACTGTAGTAATTAAGCTAAATTGGAGCACACAGAAATCGTATTCCTGAATATGGAACTATGCTAAGTTCGTAGACACAGTAACCCAAGAATGGTACAATGTTTTTTACGTGCAATCGTCATATCCGCCAGCAGTTCAAAGGAAGTTAGGTATTTGTGTAACGAGAGGATGTTTAAGTGGAGGATCAAGTTTGGACTACACGTCGTGTGATTGGATTGCGACGCGCAATCCGTGTAATGGACTGTGATTCACACTGAAGTGAACCGTATTCACTGCGATCACTGGGACCGTACTAATAACGGATGAAAATTGGGTGTTGCCCTCCGAAAATGACGATTGTTCTTGAGACTCATAACTCGGCTGTTGTTGTTGGAAATTTCAGGAGTCTCTTCGTCCGTTGAAGTTCTTACTGAAATGGACTCAAGAAAGATCGCTAAACTCCTCAACCAACTCAGTACTATCAGGGGAATAACTTGTAACTTGGTAGTAGTCTCTATAATATACAGAACAACACGACAACTGAATTGCTACCTAGGCCATTCAACTCCCCCTACTACTCTTATGTAATCAGTACGCAGACCAAACTGCTTATAAAGCCATAAGTTAATTGGCAGCTTAAGTTTGGTAAGCTGGTCGCTGGGTGGGGGTCTACCCCGTTCTCTGCACGGCAGTGTTGTGTGAGTCAGTGGCTAGTGAGCGGGCTATATCACATCTAGTAACTTATTCAAGATGGTCGTTGCCGTCCCTAGTAGCTCAGTGGTCTCAACCACGGACTTGTAACAGTCGAGTTGCGGGTTCAAGCCGTACCAAGAGTCCGATGGTATGTGCACTGCTGATGATTCCCGAAAGGATGAAAGGCGCGTACAGTGCTTTTCCGGGCGTGTTGCGGCTGTCTGATTGAGTCTAGATGTGACGAATTGCTACCTATACCATTCAGCTCCCCCTACTACTCTTCTGCAACGACTGAAATAGTCGAAACATACAGGAATCAAAGTAGTTGCGGACTGCTCCACCTGATATCGGCTGATCATTACTGTGGTGGAGGAAACTTTCGGCAAATTCTAGGCAGAACAAGTTTGTCTTAAGCAGGCTTCTGTGAAACAAATCTGCCACCCTTTACCCAATGGATGAATTAGCAGCGTTTCTTTGCTGTATTAGGAAGATGTCAACGTCTTTGTAAAGCTAAGCAAAAGTTGCTGGTTTGAGGAGAGCGACTGCAATTTTAAGAACACACATTGCTTTCTGCGACAACATTGAATGGCGGGTGCCTGGGAGCAGTATAGAGATGGCAGTAGCCAACCAGTTGAAGCCACTCATGCAATCTTTCACCACTGAAATGGCTACCATTGTCCGTAACATAAACAGTCCGTTCTCCTTCGCGACTGAACAACTTGCGGTCAGCAGTAAGGTTGTCGTCTAAATTGGCAACTTTGGTAAAATGTACTTCTGATCAACGTGAAAATGAATCCAATATTATCAATGAAGAGTATCTATCCAAAGATGGTACACAACGTTTAACATGTTCGCATTACCGTGCCTTACATGACATGGGCAAATGTGTCCATTTCGAAGGTCTGGGATTGTTTTGCGCTTGCAGTTGGCACAGTGATTTGTAGTGCGGAGAATATCAGCATTCAGGTTTGGTCACTATAACGCCAACCTAGACAATAAGTTCATTTGTTCTTCACCCAGCTGGCCAGAGTGTAAGTCCTCCAACACAGCGATTCGAAGTGTAGAATGAAGAACAACGCGATTTTAGAAACACTGAAATCCAATAGGGTAAGAGGAAAGTCAGTCGCGTAGCTTTAAAACTGCGGAAATCGTCTTTTCAAATCAAAATGCCAGCCTTTGCTGCTTGACGAGAGAAAAGCATGATTATACTTACTCGTATCACAGAGCAGCTGGGAGTGAATTACAAAAAGTGCTTTGAGCAAAAGTCAATCTTAACTCCCAAATTCATCAAAATTAACCTGTGATAAATACTCGACTTACGGAATTTGCTTAACACTTCGTTGCTGAATTTAATGGTAATATGCGGAAAGCGCTATGCTCCAATGCTGTACCATTGCTGCCGAAGAATTAGCGAATGAATTATGAGGATTACAAATGAACTTTACTGGAATTAAAACTAGTAAAATGTATGCCAAGAGGATATTTGTGTAGACAAGAGGTTGCCGAATTTCTTTCAAGAGCTCCTCTTATTGTTTGTGCCTATCCACGTTCACCTGGGCTGCGACGTCTGGAAATACGTATTATGGGATAAATATTTTTATCTAGTACTGCAAGGATACCAGTAGGTGACGCCTCAGCAATTATTGTCGATGGTAATTTTGGTGAAAATGGAACTAAAACAGCATCCGTAATCAGAGATTGTAGCATATTACTCAGTGAATTCTCATGGAGTTGCGACCAATCAAAGGTTATCCTGAACAGTAATTCAAGCACAGGCTCTGCCTTTACGGCAAATTTGTGAACAAAAGTTGTGAAAAACTGCCAGGACCCCATCAGGAAAAGAAGTTTGCGTAACTCCACTGGAAGATTTGGCATCAGCTAAATGTAGCTGGATTTGAGCGAATACCACTTTCCTCAACAAAATAAGTAAGGCTGGAACATTTAGTGTACACAATATACACATTGATTGGTTAACTGCCAAAGTAAACTAACAAATGTTTTCAAACTTATTGTAATAAGTAGACCTATGTAAACACTACAACATTAAAATGTTATCCTAGTAACTTATCTAACGTTTGGTGAATAAGTTATAATATTTTGGTAATCATGGACTTCGTATCTCGGTAGCAATTCAACGTCATATATTCAATTCATCAGCGTCATCACAGGTGAAAACATTTTGTAGGAAATTATTTTGAATAGCTAGCAATGGAAGTATTGATCCGGCTTTATGATAAATCTGTCCTTTCACAATGTAGGTGGGCATGAATTGAGCTGTTTCGATTTCTGCGCCGAATGACTTCATTTGAAAGCATGCGTTGTATTTCTTGATGTTATTTAGGAACTGTTTTGATTTGGCAGCATATCCAGTAAGCAATTATTTCCATGGCTAACGTGGTTCTGCAGATTGATGTAGATTAATTGTTCTGGCGGCGCAAAACCTTTGCAATGAAATTTTAGATTCGTGCAATACGGACACCATTCAGGCATGTTCTCGAGGTTGAATCATGCCGACTCAACCAGTAATAATCCGGTGTGTTGTACTGGAAAGCAGGGCGATTTTAATCACGAAATTACTGAGCAAGGAAACGTGCTCGACACCGATTTGCTCTTTCTACTTGACGTCACTCAGCAATTCTCAGAGGGTCGCGTTCATCCTATTGAGAACGATGCTGATCTGAAGCTGCAGAGCATGATGGTCGTGTTCGCAACCGTAGATCTTCAAGCCTGGCTATATGTCGCACTGCTGCTTCCTTGGCACGTATTTGCATAATTCTTTATCTGTTTTGCTCTTAAACTAGATCCATTCGTTTCCCTTTTGATTTTACATATACGTCGCACATCTTACGCTACCCTATACGATCGTCAAAGCTTAGTCTTACGCAACGCATTACTCTGCTCAAAAAGCCTAGAAAAAGAAGAGAGAATGTTAAGGCAAATAGATTTAACTTTGTAAAACACTAAACAAGGAAACGCTCGAAATAAAAACAAAACTAAATATTATAAGTTCTAACGTTGTATTTGGATTCCAACATAAATCAAACGACAGAGCCGAATTCCGCCGGGTGTTGCAATGAGAAATAGTGTTAGAAAAGCAACTGAAATACAATGAAACAATAACAAACGATACAATATTCACGAATGGTACGCAGGGCAGAAGAAGGATTAGTTTAACGCAGCTACACAAAACCACTGCTTAAGTATACCAACTGACATGACCCAAACAAATAACTCAGCAAATCAGTCTATTAAGAAGTAGCGTAAATAGATTAAACTTATCTAAACATTTCAAAATATATATGCAGTTCTTTAAATGATAAGTATAACAAACTGATACAAAACAACCGGATCAAATTCGAGTGCAAAGTATCATAATTCACAGCAGAATAAACTATTGGAGGATACCGAGCAAGCGATGGGACATATATATATATATATATATATATATATATATGTGTTTGGCCTGTTGCCTGTCAGTGTAGCCTCCGGTAAACAGCTACAGGTCGTCTGAGCCTACAGAGGGACGATGGGTAGCGTGCGTTGCACTACCCACATCTCTAGCCACACACCACATATCTTGGTTAAACAATAGTAATAAAACCGGAAGGCATGTGTTTGGGAGCCACGATTCATCAACAGAGCCAGCCCCCTTCCCTTTACAGGTAAAAACAAGCACACGGTATTTGGGGAATCAAGCGCACACAATGCGGTGGATGGACCCTAGTCTACTACACACGGGGTGAAACTAATCTTCGAGCCTAGCAGGAACACGAGGTCTGTGCACTCCGTCCCCTCCAGAAATAACTAACTGTCTCCTGAAGCCAGGATATTCGACATAGTGGGTAACAGAGAGCTAGACACATTGCCAAAATGCACATCAAGCGCAGCCACAACGGGGATGTAAAGCAGTAGCTAAACACCTGTAATGACAAGATAAAATAAAATACATCAAAAACACCATACGAATATACTGACGCTAAAATAGTATATGAAAAAATGGGTTATCAACATATCCGCGATAATTTAACGACGTCAGAACAAGAGATCAAAAGACATAAGCAAAAACGAGCAAAACCAAAACAAAGTTACGCACTATCCATGTAAACGACTTGTGTATTTAAAAGATTATTCAGGTAGACAGAAATATTTGGATACAAGCGAAGCAAAAAGGCAATAGGGTAAACTAACCACATGAAGTTATCTCAGAAAAAATGCGCGTTTCTTAATTTAAATTAAAACACTTGCAGCGTATCTATCAACGCTACACCAGCACTGATTACGTTCTATGCAGCACATGTTGTCGTTTCAAAACCGGCTCCGTATGGCCTCGCTCGTATCTCACTAGGCCTGCCTGATTCAGACTCTCGCGACCGCATGTGCTACAGCAACATGCGCTCGATCTTGATGGAGTACACCCAATCGGTACCTGTCGCTTCCGGAACTGCCGACTCGTCTCCTTATGCAATTGAGTTATCTCTTACACTTCGACAACAACCTTCGAGATCAAATCGTGCCATGCACACCGATCAAACGCCTTCGATTCGAAGGTGATAGGCTTACATTGTTCATGTGCTGGCACCGAAGTTTCGGTCTCTTTACACGCCAATTCGCAACATGCAGCTGACCATATAATAGGGACTTCGGTATCCGCGTGGAATCCAGATGCTACACATGACCGAGTCACCTCAAGTGTCGTAGCAAAAGTATGCAGTTCAATGCATACATCTCCAGTTCGGCGAAGCACATCCTTGTCTACGAATCCGCCGCACCCACTATTGCGCAGAATCACTCGAATACTGTGTTAATGAAAACGCTCAAGATATCTCACGTCTTGCCGGTACATCGAACACGCTTCGCTGCAGTATAGGAGAACGGTCAGCACCATGGATTTGTAGACAAACAAATTCGAGCCGACGGTAAGCTTGTGGTTGTTCCACACGCAGTACTCAAACTTCCCGAATGCTGCCGCTGCCTTCGATACGCTGAAGGGAAGGTGAATGTTTACTTGCTGGTCAGTCGAAACCACAAACCGAATGTAGCATTATTACTTAATTCCCATTTGGGGTTGGACTGGGATACTGCCACGGCGTCCACAACTGACAGGAGAATGACTAGGGTACCCAACCAAAGGCTTCGATAAGGAATAGACCCAACGGTAACAGGTGAGCGCCATGAGTCAGTAAACCAACTCACTCGGAATGGTGTGTCCTGGATCTTAGCTAGAAGACTGGTGTTAAACAACGCCAACCCATTGGTTGTCACGAAGATGCGTCTAGTATATGAGGTCAGAGCACAAGATTAACTGCAGCGGATCGAAGATATTTTGGATGTGTTATGCATGGTATTCAATATGTTGTGCCTTCACTGCCCGTATTGCGTTTTCAATGAGGAGGGGATGTATAATCCATCGCCGTGGAAGTCTGCCAGAAAAATCTAGCTTCTAGAATTAGGCAGGATCATCCAAATGTGAAGCAAATACTGCATTTTTCCCGGACAACAATGCTTCAATGTTCACACTGTTGTCCTTAAATCAACAGGTATCATCGAACGCAGCGGACCCCTGTTCTCGGATGTGATACCACAGTTTTCCGAATGATGCGAAATTACCAAGTGGCGTAGTCATCGTCTTCTTTAGGTTCATCCTCTTCCTAAAAGGACCTAGGTAACGAACAATATAGTTGATTCGGTTCACAGTTGGTAAGCATTACATGGATTTTTGAATGTATGTATGAAAGTTGGTTCCCACTTACTTGTGTATAGTGCCACAGTCAGCTCTACGCAGTGCGCTTAAACGGCGCAATTCATGTACGTCTCCCTGGCGTACGATGACAGATACGAGAAAGTGTGAAGGACTACACCGTGGGTAGATATTTCATTCGCAACCAGTGCAAACAGGGTGTCCGTGTTCGTCAGCTAGTGGGTGGCGCACAGAGAGAGCAGCCGTTCACTGTTCCCATTGGCGACGACAATACCATAGTGCACGATGATGTCCGTCCACACCGTGGAATCAAACTCAACACACATGTCGAAATTATCCAGTAGGAATCGCCGGCCGACACGGGCTGTGTCACTAAGAACAACTGAGCGTATAACTGAGCATTCGCTTTATCTTGCTAGTAATTGACAAGCATACAACTTTCAAAGCATAGGCAAATATTTATCATGCGCGAGCTGCTGCCCGTGAGCTCTCTTCATATACATGTGGAGCATTTGTGATGTTTCCAACCGAGAACTACTATCTCTCAGCCTGCCTAAATCGGCTAGCCCAGCATAAGTCAGTACGGCAATGTCAATGCAGTAACGTGCGAGTTCCATCATAACCAGCGCAGTGACTTGCTTGAAAAGCTTGCTCGCGTTCCGTTCTAATAGTGTGCACACATTGTATCACTTGATTTTGAGGGTTTTGCTCGGTAGTAAGCGATTGCGACGGGTAATGTTCATGGGGATGTTGAGTAGATGAGCTACTCGTTGTTTTACATAGTGAATCGAAGGGAAGATCTGTGCTAGGAAGCGTCAGCGATGTATGAATCAAATAAGGTTGACATTTGCGCTTCCCACCAATGAGTGAAGACCGAAGCAGCTTCATATTATATGTATTGGTGAGGTTCATTATTTTGTTTTAATATTTTGTTTTGCCAAGACATCCAAATACAAACCAGTAAACGACCGCGTCCTGTTAAAAATATTTGAAAAAATGTATTCCCGAAGGCTTACGGGAAATGAAAGTTGAGTAATTGAACCGGCTCACGTGACATTTTGTCCTATCCAAGGCAAGTCTGGACCGATATTTTCCGTCAAAATACGGCAAATGAAAGCAAAGTCTCAGAAGTCCAATGAGTACATCCCCAAACTAAGCAAGCCTTCAGGTTACTTCAGGCTCGCTGAGCCTGTGTTAAGTAAGTGCCCACTCATAAAACCCTCGCTAAGTCCATTTTGTCTCGGCTAAAACCTAGGGGAAAAACTTGTATACAATATGCCAAGTGGGGTCACTGGACTACCGAGATTAACTTCAGGCACAAAAGGGCGGAGTATATACCAAATCATAGGGAAGCAACTAAAAGCAGCCTTCTGCCAAATGTTGCCAGAGCGCTGGGATGATAAATGTACGGCACCTAAGTCCACCTGCTGTCTGACAACAGGGATTTCACTCACGTCGAAAATATAATGATTGGGAGGAGTTTCAATTCCAATTCGGAGAAAATAACAATTAGACCGTTCAGTTGCTCATTTGCTCGCCAAGCTGCTAAATTTCTTTGCAAACGTTTCACCACTGTGCGAGGCGGCATCATCAGTGCGTCGAGATGTGGAGTGTAATCTCTCCGATTAAATTCTCGACCCGTGATCGGCGTGAGGGTGACATTTCGCAAGTGACGGCTTCGATTTATGTCCCGTGATCTCTACCCATTACCCCGTGGCGGAGGTCGTCGCTTGGGTTGTTCATATTCGAGCAGCGTCCCATAATTTCTCCAAGTTTTCTCCGCCTCGCATGACGGTGAAACGTTTCCAAACAAATTTCGCAGCTCGGCGAACAAATGAGCAACTGAATTATCAACCCGAGCTATCAGTTTTCCAAAACGTTTTTAAACAATTTGACCGGTTTATGGGCATCAACTATAAGGCGGACCATTCCCAAAACCAATCTAAGGCACATCTAATCGCCTCCAAAATCAGCTGGATATTCAGGAAATTCCATTGCTTAGGAGGTCAGTGAAAATTAGGGACGATACTCCTCGCTCCTCCTGCAAGTCAATAACGTAGATCACGCACAAAATTGCCTCAATACTGAATGCTGCAGGAAGCCAATAGGGAGAGCCCGTCTACGCAAAAGGCTACGCCCCACACTTGCGCACCATGCCCTCCTGATTAGGAAAGAATCATCTACTTAAGGACGCCATCATATATCCCGTAAAATCTCAAAATGTTTGCAAGATAAAGATGAGTAACAGTGTCAAATGCTTTCGACTAGGCTAAGGATAACACGTTTATAGCGTTTCCCTGACTATTGGTTCTGTCCAATTTTCACGAGTCTGACATAAAATCCCCATGCGGAAGCCGTATTGTGCGGCACTGGGGTTACATTTGTTCAGGTGGTTCTCCAGCGAGTCACTTAACATTTTTCCAAACAACTTGACTTTAAGATTATCAGTCTGATAAGCCGATGGTTTGCCAGCAACATACTGTTACTGTTCTTAAAAAAACGGTCAGATGATTGTCACCATCCTTACAGAATTAATGACGCAGCTACCAAGCAATTTTGAAAACATACAAGTGAAGTCGCCAAAGAGTTTAGCGGTCGTATCTTGCAACAGTTTCGGATGAAGTGAATAAGGGCTAGAGGTTTTAGACTGGTTAATGTCCTGCACTAACTTGAAGGCTTATTTCTCTGTTACCTAAAATTTACTTCATCAAGATTCTTCTGGAAAAGCTGAAATCTGTTTGAAACCTGTGTTAAATTGGTACCAGGAGCAGACACCAGTATTTTGTTCGGTAAGTATACAAATATGGTTATAGACTTTGTGCTCACCGGTCCCATCTGTTCGCATTGGCGCTCGTATATAAATATATACTTCCCTGTGCGTTTACGTAAGCAGAGAACTTGGGGTTTGTAGCGGCCGAATCATATAAATTATTTTCCTATCATGCCGGCAGGGCCTTCAAATTTGGACTGCTCTAATTTTCTTTTTCAAGGAATTAACAGTACACTTGTCTTCAGCGACAACATTTATTCGCCAATTGATTTATTCACTTAGTGATCAAACTACTAATATTGTCATGAGTATTTATAATCGTGAAAACGTGAAATAGATGTATGTTTTCGCGCAAGTGACATACACCTTTTGCTGTATCCAAAGCAAAATAAGAAAATTCTGCCACCAATTGTAAGTAATTTGCCAAAAGGCATAGTGCTGCATAGAGGGTTTCTCTGTGGAAGCAAACGTTGTCGAATATGAGCATTAGAGTTTTTCTCAGCACAAATGTCATACCAATTCTTGGGAGAATGGCAGAGTGTAAAAGTAACATTTGCTGTCGCGATTATATGCAGCAAAGAGTAATTATTCTACTGGAATCCTGGCTCCACCCAGATGTTGAAAAAATTATTGTAGCAGTTGACAGTTTTATTTGCTACTGTGTTGATCGCCCATGTACTTTCCGCAACAGGGGTGGTGGTGCTATCCATTTTGTTAACGCTTCCTGGTGTTCAACCGTGAAGAAAATGTGCTGTTACATGCTGCATGGTATCGACTGCTTAGTTCTAAAATGGATACAGCTCAACCATGGTAGCTTCATTTATAGGTCACCCCAGTTATCCAACCTCAGAAGCAGAAACATTTGACGATGACTTCATGGCTGCTGTCGTTGTACACATCGACCATTCCCACTGCATAATTGCTGGTAATTTCAATAGGTTTGAAGCCACACTGCTCAAAACACAGACTAGAGACCATCATGAAACGTCCCATCAGGTTTGAAGTGAACTTGGACTTTGTGTTTGTTAACAAACTGCACATACTTTCTATCAGTATTTGGGCCCTATTTGGAAGCTCTTATCATTCGATAGTCAGCCTATCTCCTGACGTCTACAGTAAAAGGAACAAAAAGGAAATCAGTCGCTGTTAGGAATGTAATATTAAACGGAGCCAACCAATCCCAAAACATAGTAAATTGAAATAAATGGTTGCTTCTACAGATTTCAGTTGCTTTTTCGATACAGAAGTCTCAGCCTACTGTGATTGGATGGCAACTTTTCTGACTTTTATTTTTGATCTCTCCTGGCCGATGGAAACTATCCTCATTCTTGCGGAACGGTTCTCCTCACCAATTCTCCAACAGTTGCGTCGACATAAGGTTAGAGCCTTCAAAGTTAAAGATTGTACCGCAGTAAATATTCATTCTGTTTGCATCAAGGAAGAAATTCACCACCTCATTCATATCTGCATGCAGACAATTCTGGGGAACAATAATCGTCTTGAGTTTTGGCAGATCAAGAAACAATTTAGTGGAGTCGCTTGCACGATCTCCTGGATTCTGGAATCCAACCAACTATTACCTTGTTGCTACAAGGTTATTTTACCAAACTACTCAGATAACCGGTTTTAAGGGCAGGAGCTTAATGTTTCTTACCACTATTTCTGGTGTTATACAAGGAGCCATTTCGACCCCACTCTTATCCTCTAACTATGTCGGTTCCTTCCATGTCCCTGTAGAAGTCATAATGCTAAAATACGACGATGACGTACTAATTGGCGCGAATCATCTAACTTCATCCACTTCGACCGTGCTACAATGTTGTTTGGATATAATGGTGCATTGGTCAAGCTCCATCGGCTTAATTCTTAAATGCTTCCAAGTGTAATGTTGTACTGTTTTCGCTGCATAAGGCAGATCGTTACCAAAAACTATTCGCTGACTGTTTCCAGTGTTGAAGTCCTGAACTACTCGACGTCAGTGAATTATCTGCAAATCACACTGAGTCATAATTAATTGTAATCAGTTTGCGTGAATGAACTATTCACCAGAGACAGACGATTGTATTTTATGTCTCACGACTTCGTTCGTCCACCTACTCCCACCATTTGATCCTGCGATTCAACATAGCATGTGTTCTACCACACTGGACCAACTGTTCATATGTGATCATTCTTTTCCTATTGGGTAAGCTTTTCAAACTTCTTCACAAGTTGCTGATACACATATCTCGATGAAGTGGCACTTCTAAACAACTTTGTTCAACATTTTTTTTCTGTTCATGTTAATTCATGCAAAAAACTTGCTTGGAAAATACTCACAGATATATGTCATCATTTATATAACCTTTCATCTAACTTCTATCTTAGTTACTCAATTTGATAAAACTTTGGTGCAATGTTTGCCCACACGCGTGCATATGCCTCATCTGTCACAAATTATTTAGCTAGATTTCTGCGTGATACGATTGAATATACCACAACACGATCCAAACCAACAAGACACGACCAAAGATAGACAACCTGATGTAATTCATAGTCCACTCTGGACCCAAGACGAATACTCTAATCCAGACACCTGTGTCTTTAAGATAGCATGGATACTACATACCCAGTCGCACCCAAAATTACTTATCGACCGACCTTCTATAATCACCAGGGCAAATAAACTTCCATGTTGAGTAAGACCATTAACAACTGTCTCTTTACTTAGACTAATTATCATCTTACATCTACAAGAATCACTGTCAGTGTATAGCAAGTGGAAGTACGTCGACAAGTAGGATTACTTTACAACTCGCTGTTTTCCATGTTCCTTGAACCTCTCAAGCGGCTTCTTCCAACAACCAATTTTTAGCTGCGACGGGAATGGACTCGCCCGCATTCCCATCGCAGATGCATTCGGCGGAGTTTAACACCCTGATTCCACTCTTCTTCCAATTTGTCCAGATGACAAAGCTAGTCCATCGTCAAACCAACCGCAACCTGTGCATGATGTATGGGTTTCCGCCGTGCCCACAACTGTTTCGAAATGCATACATGACAAGCTACAGTTATCAACAAATCTTCTAATATCTAACTCGAGCCCACCATACTCACACTTACCTACCATGTGCACCATGCTCGAACGCAAAGATTCCGACGATCACACAACGGACAGCAATCATTCCCCATTACTTTGTTCATTTGCAGTGATTCGGATTAATGCCAGATCCACAATCAACAAACTACACTTTATAAACACACTCGCACAGTTCAATGACCCACAAGCGATCCTCGTCACTGAAACATCGTGTTCTTCAGATACACTTGACTCTACTCTGATGATTCCAAACTACCACTAATTTCAAAACGATCGATGGAAAATAAAAGGAGATGGGCGCATTATATACCTACGCGAATCACTTACATCTAGACTTATAGCCAACACCCTATTGGTAAATACCTCTGAATCTATTTGGCTCTCAGTAGTGGGTGTCTCATCTTACACACTGCGCGCATGTATCTACAACCCACCGAATTCGTCTAACGTAAGAAACACCAACATAACTACTGCATTTGACTTCGCTTTTGAGTTGCCACACAGCCAGAAGATTATTGCCGGTGACTTCAAACTACCGAAAATATGCTGGTCATCCCACTCAATGTCTATGTTGCACACGTCTTTTCTTTCTTCCAACATAGCTGAGGGCTGGACACAATGGATTTCCAGTCCAACCACGTCCGCCAATGTACTGGAATTAATAATCACTTTGGGGATACCCAAACCACAGAACGAGATCTTAAACAACCTCCCTGGCAAGGACCATAATATGATCGACTCAATTTCCAACTTAAAACGGTTAATGAAATCGCCTCTACAACACCAGATGCAACGCATAAGATAAACGGACTATGCTTTGAGCAGTTCATTCGTTTCTCCGACCGGGATGCATTTTCCTCTCTCCCAGCGTGCACACCGCTGTGGAGCAGTTCTATGGACAAATTTATCACGCTATAGAACTCCTTGATCCCCAATGTATTCATGTCCCTCATATCTCCTAAGATTCCGTCGAGCACTTAATCAGCAAAAAAATCAAATTTTAACTGCAAGATACAGAAGGACCCATGTCCTTTCACTTATCTTTCAAATGCATAAATTTACCACCAGTTCAAACGCGCGTAGTTAACACCAGGAAAAGAAGAAGAACATACAGCCCTACGGATATGCTGCAAAGCTGGGAAGCTTGGCAAAATACTGCACCCTTTAACCAGTGACTGGTCTCCTCTGATTACTGAACTTGTTGCTGATAGTCACTTACTCCATGCCCCAGATGAAAGACGTGAAGAATTCAGCGACCATTTTGCCACTGCCATGAGTCGCGAAGCTCACTCGGTGCCTGTGTGCACAGAGCTAACATAAACAAACCTCTTAAGCAGATTCGATATTTCACTCAACTCTATCCATCAAGTTATCAAATTAAGCAGATCATCTTCCATGCTGCGATATAACGACGTTTCCCCAACCATTATGGAACTAGGAGCACCTGTTATACCATGCTACTGATGATCAAGTTCATTCTATCGCTGGATTCTGTCCACCCTTTAGACAAATATAAAAAATATTTATTATGCCTCGGTATAAAGCAGGTCTTAAACAAACGATTGATAACTACCGACCAATCAACCACAATCCGATAATGGCTCGGCTAGATTAAAAGCTTGTCAGAAATAAGATGATGAATATTTTGATTCTCTTGGCCTGAACAACATTTCGCAACATGCTTTTCACAATAAGCGATCGTGCACAACCTGCCAACGGCATTAATTTAATCACATGTCAGAAGCAATCGATTCCGGATATGTTGTAGAAATCTTCTTCCTTGACATTCACCACGCGTTCGACCTGGTACCGCACAAGCGACTGCTACAAAAGGATCCGGGATGCATTACTAGTTTGACTTCTTCATACCTGAGTGATCGTCATCATGTAGTCACTTTAGGAGATTATCGCTTTTCTCCACGCTAAATCACCAGTCGATTCATTTAAGGGAGCGTGCTCGGCACCTTAATGTTGTTGCTTAACATCCATGACATCACCACAACCATAAAACCTGGGACATCATTTTTATTTGCTGATGATTTCAAAGTAGTCTATAAGTTTCGACGTGACGAGCTTCACGGGACACAACTGCTCATTTAAGATGATTTACACTCCCTTGAGACATGGGGTTTCACATGCGTGATAAACCTCTCGGCTAAGAAATCAAGCATTATGTCTTAAGGCTGCTCCGTCCCAGAAGGATTTAGCACCCTAAACAGTGAACGCATCCCTACACAGTTGGCATTAGGTACTCATCTACCTTCAAATAGCACATGCCAGAGAGCATATATTCAATGCATCAAACAAAATACGCATAACTCATGCTAGGGTTGAGATTATCAAACTAATCACTCGCCCCATCTTCGAGTGCTACAGATTAATATACGGAACTATGAGAAAGAGTAAAACAATTGCTGTGGTGAACCTGTAGTGGTCATTGAGTTAAGATCCGATCGGTAAACACTCTGCTCTGAGTTATTGAGAACCTTGCAATGCACTTCATCTCGAACTACTTTTTATTCTACGATTGAAGCACTTTTTCCTGCTTTTCAACATCTGACACATAATTTACAACCACCCAATTTACAACACTGTTTAACTCGAGCGCTTCGAAACAAAGAGTTTATATTGAATATACCGAAGGCTAGAATGAACGTCCGCTGTAATTTCTTCCGGGTCAGATACAGCGTTCTGTGGAACGAACTATAAAGAACACTTAGGTCATTTGACAATGAGGCAACACTTACTAGCAGACCTCCCAATTATAATTTCTAACTAGCCTAAGCTCTATATTCAAATGTGAAAATTCCCTCGATGAGCTATTCCAAGAGAGACCCAAAAACATATAAGCATCCATGTGTTCATAACTAGGTTTTGGCCTCAACCATCCGGCAGAATGTTAATACATGAAACCCATATCCTAATAATCCACCTATGCTTGTTACCCGTACAAGAGCATGGATGCTTCTGTACAAATTGTTCTGTGCCGCTATAGAACCAGTTTCTCTCATCAAGTGAAGTATACTTGTTATTATAATAGTAGTAATAATATCATTCACGAAATCAAGTGCAAATGTGGATAGTGATTCTGTACCATAATTGAAAACTTGTTTTAGCTGCCGTTTTTTGCTGTTTTGCTTGCATTAAATTGCTTGTATTTTGCGTTTCGATCGCCGGTGTGTTAGAGATAAAACTTCAACCTTCATTGATGTATAAAAACAAATTCCTGACTTGACTTCAGTTCCCGTAGTAGAGACGAGAAGCCAAGTGATGTTATTTATAATTATTGCTAACATTTCGATTACTTACGATTAGAAGGACCTTAGTTGAGGCGTTTCCGGTTTGGGGGCTGTCCTCTATATGTTATGCGCTACTAGGAGGAATACAGTAAAATTTTCGAAAAGTTCAGTAGATATCTTGGGTAATGACTTATTGAACTGCGTCGTAGGTTAGCCAGGAACGACACCGTTTCTTGAGTAGTTGTGTGAATGTAAAATCTATCCATGATGGCTATGTTGGCATGCTTATATTCCTCATTAGTTGAATGTAGGGAGCAGAGACATTCGCAAGAAATGCCTTACATTTATCCTAGGCTAACTGCCTAGAGCCGGCGGTCGAGATCGCACAGTTCAGAACTGTAGCCTTAACTCATGGCGCACTATAGACTAGGGGCCATATATACGTAACTACGTTAAAGACAGCCTGTTGACGCCTTAATATTGCACACCAAATGGAAGCTGTCTCCCCGATGCCGCCTTATCATTGCATGATAGCCAGCTGTTTGTGACGGTATGTTGTCTACACAAGGTGTAGGCGCCCGGACCCTGGATGTTTGCTTAGGCTATTAAGGTTTTTAGGTAAGCCTCTTTCTCTCCCTCTTATTTGCTTTATTTCATAGGTGCTCACGATTTCATGGCAGCGAAGCATCAGTTCAAATGGCTGATGTACTTCGATTAATGATGATGCTGATGATGGCAAGCGTTCTCTCCATATAATGCATCAAAATGCCGTTTAACAACACTGCGACATGGCGAATGCAAATCGCCACTGAATACACTCACTTCCCACAACGTTACACTGGCAAGTTAACCAGAGCCACATTTTCCATCATCTCAATAATTTTTGGATATGTACACTAAACAACAATTGTCTGCCTCTACATTCCCACCTTTTATACATCTTGAACCCAGACTTCCGCCACGTTATTCAAGATCCTGATCATGACCAGTGCAGCTGCCATTTCAGTATCTTGTGTATATTGAGCGATCAGTGCAATTTATGCAAGGCAATGTACCCGTTGCCTAACAATCGCTTGTAAAGTTTTGATCAAGCCGTATTTGGTGTGCTTCGAAGTTTTCGAACAAAAGTTATTTATTTATTAACTTAAGATGGGTGGTTTTATTTTCATCATTCATATATTCATTAGGAAAGATTAAATTTGGAAATGTTCTTGATAACCTTCTCTTCTGCAAGAGCATAGTGAACATGTAGAATAACCAATTTGCATCATCATGAATAAAAGTGGTTGACCGCAACTTCAATTGAGGTATCCTACGAAGTGACCGTAATTGAAATGGATTAGGCTCCAATAAATATCTAGCAAGAACAGTGTATTATTGTTCAAGAACAATCACCACAACGGCTGCAGTGCAAATGATGTTCCGGTTTTTGTATTGACTTAATTCACGCATGAAAAGCACGAAAACCCTTAAATCATTAAATTGTAACCACTTTTTACTGGCTGATGAGTAGCAGTATGGATTCTGGTATAATTCAGCAAATTCATCATGAACCGGACTATATCACAGACAACTGTCAATCAGGCGGGTCCGCGGCTGTCACCATGGCGAAGTGGCACAATTTGCTGGCATCCTGAAGTCACGGGTGTGGAACAAGCAGGGGTCAGTTGGAAGGCGCACCACTGACGGGTCCAAGAAGGTCGAAACGCCTGCTACTGTTATTGATTGGGAATGACGATGATGAGTTTGCTGAATATTCTAATGAGTTTGGAGATGGTTATTTTGGAACCGATAAGTTTAACCGATCGCTAGATATTCGCCCGCTTTTTATTTTCGGGTGAGATCGTTTAGACACAGAACAATGTTATTTTAAATCTCGAACAACCACAAGGTAATATCCGTTGAAAGGAAGTACAATTCCTAAGTTATCGATCTGAGTAGCACAAGTCATACAAGATACTGCCTTTCAATATCGGATGGAAATATGCTTGTTCATCAGAGCTTCCGCCCAATCAGGTTTCATAAAAGACCAGTTTCACTGCCCTGCGGTCACAACCTTGAATGTGGCGCGGGTCACTCGCGAAAGGGCTGAAGTTTCTGTTTGTTTATTTTAGGTCAGATACATTCTCGTGTAAATTCTGCTCAGGTACATGCTGAGTCTAATGACATGCCGTGGGCCATCATGAATTCTGATCGTCTTAGAGTCGCAATCTATGTATGGTAGATTAAATTGGCCACCAATTAGTTGGTGAAAACAGAGTAGTTGGGAGCCATGGTTGTACAGTGTCAGCAGCTTTTTCCCTCATTATTTATTATCGTGTGGAGCGTTACACATAATATTTGTCAGAAAACCTAGTTGTCACCCGGTGCTGCCTAACCAGATTGAGTATTCCTTGTTACCAATTGTGTGGTTGGTAGAGCGCTGTGGATTTCCTAGATGTCACAACGCTCTCGTTAAAATAACGCCGTAGGATTTCACACCTATTTCTTCTTATATGTTTTACATAAATATGATATTCACTATCGTTCAAAAGATATTATTTCATTTCTTATAATCTATCATTTTTTACACCCGATTAATTGGTTCCGTGGTTTCTCAATGCATGCAGTCACCACATTTTACCAACGCGTTGTCTAGGACCGTTACTGATCAGTTAGATTTGAATTCCAAATCAGAAATACTCACAAATGTCATTGGTACTTTCACCCACCCAAACCACAGCGCGACGTTTTCCGAGTACCCGCGACAATATGTGCCCACTTTTTAGATTTCTTGTAATTAATCATGAATATTCTGCTACTGATTAACTGGCATCTTTCGATTAGATAACAAATTACCCCCACAGCGCCAGATACGTTATGCAGAATTTCATTCATAGCATACTGCTAAGCTAAATCGAACAAGTGAGCAGAATCCACCAATATCTGTTTGTGCACAAAATGTGAACAGTCCTATTAATACGACCATATCATAACCAGACATAAAGACTTACATACGCAGATGAATTTGCTGAGAACCACTGTAAGTGCCAAGCGACCATTGTCAGTCAGCTCAGGATAAATTTTTAATTTTATTTACCCATGATGTAACTAATAACTTCCATTATAGAAGCTATCCACTTTATGTCTCTATGTTTTTTCCATTCGTGTTAGTTAATCGCTTTGTGCTTCACGATGGCACTTTCCGCCGATGAGAATGCAAAAGAGGAGTGCGCGCAATGTTGCGTCGAAGCACATTGGGGAAAATATCCCTTGGTCAAACAATTTATATGGGAATCCTACTGGTTGTGTAGGTTTACATGCTGGGTTTTCGCAAAGTGAGTAATACATGTATATTTTGAAAACCATCATTTAAAAGAATACAATTCATTCTGCAATCAGCGGGTATTGTGATTTTGTTTCCGGGCGGTCAGATGAGTTCTAGAAAATTAGTTACGTTATGTTGCGTTAGAATTTACTGAAACACAATACAAAGATAAGGGTTTTGACACTAGGTGGCTTCTTAAAACTTTCGCCGTTGTGTTGTTCTAATCAGAGCTGTACGAAAAGTAAACAGTTTAGAAGAGGTTGCAATAAAAACTAGACTATAAAATACACGGTTAAAAGTCAGCTTGTTTTATATATTTATTCATAATACTTTAAGTTTTATGCCCAATATCAAAATTCGGATTATTGGCAATGGAGTTTCTTCTGCCGAATTGAGGCGACTGATCAAAATGAATGTATAGTATATTCTACCACATAATTCACGGATGGTCTGATACAACCCACCAGTTCCATCACTCGATTCATACTTGAGTACCGTATGTGTGAAAACCTTCGTGAATAATTCAGGATAGTCAACCAACAGAGCGCCGCTCGCCTGCAGATTCGTTGCTAATCAGGTGGCTGGAACCCACTCTGTGTAAACACACCGAACTCATCGCCAGTCTCGCCTTGCCTGTGTGGCCACATATTCCTAAGTTAAATTCTGGCAAGCGTCAGATCAACTTTGACCATCATCTCCACTTGTACTGCATCTTATGCAACCCACTCATTTCCGTAATTGCATCTAAATGCTTGAGGACAATACGCTGAATAGTGCAACTAATTCAATGAATAGGTGGTTCCTTCTCGATATTTTGAAAGCAAGTAGACCCAGAAATTGAAAATGCCTCTCCTAACAGCTGGAGTCATCTGATCGTATATACTTACAACTGCTGATCACAATTACATGTTCAAATTATGTATCACGTACTTTAATCGTGTGTCGTGTTTTCTATGCGCAGTAGCAATCAAATATCCGCAGCGAAATGACATATGGAACAGTCAGCCGATTTTAGATGTTTGACCGCCGCTTAAAGTCGAATGGAAACATAAAAATGCAGCAGTAATTTTACGGACTGTAGTATAGTATCGGGATGTAGAAAACAAATGGCTGTACAAATCCTCCAAATCTAAAAATATATGCATTATCATTAGTAAGGTAAAAATTAAAATATTCATAATACATGAGAATAGTTGATTATGGGTTTACCATGGTGTTCCCATTGAGAAATAAGTAAAAGTACGGAGATTCTCACTTGGTGCTAAGTATGAGTCATCCTAGTAGAAAATTTGAAGCAAATCGCCTAATTACTTTAGGTAGTTTCCCAGCTCTCTAGACGAATAACCTCCCCCTTGGTGCCAGCTAGGTCGTTCTGGTTTATCCCGTTCCAGCAAACAGTTCGACGGCAACATTACAATAGTGGTGAATTTGCACCTGGCAGCCGTTCGTCTTGTAACAAGTCACAGATGTTCGTTTAACAACACTGCGACTTGGTGGAAGTGACTAGTCATAAATAAAGTCACTGCCCCTTGCACTTTGGAAGCGGAACCAAACATATAAAATCATCGAACTATACACTACGTTTAAAAATCACCGGCATATATACAATCCTAAGAAACACAACTATACACATAGGCTCATTCGTACATATATGCACACACAAATCTACATTCACTGCTACGGCCAATATGTAGTTTGTACATTTCTATATCACTCGATGTCCTGTTATCGTGATCATGCCTGTATAGGCGTGCCTAGCGTTGTTGATAAGAGTATTTCTTAATTTATTTGTACATGACATGAAAGTAAAACAATGTCTCATCAACTCGTTGTTAAGAACTAGTTTGTCTGTGGCAACAACGGAATAAACAAGGAGAGGGTTGCACAGCTTGCGTACTTGGAAGGAGCGGAAATTGCGACGGCATTCCAGCCTGTTACATCGTATGTTCAGATTCAAGTGATGATCCATTAGGTTGGTTCAGTTCCACTAGCGGTTGGCAAATGTGGTTTTGCTATCATCAACATCTGGTTAAGCAAAGTGATGTAACCCAGCAAGAGCAGGTATTGACCGTCGTGTGTTCCAGGAATCTGAACTGGAAGCTAGTAAGCAAATCAGACATTTCTCTGTTGGGCGTGTAGCCAATTCACTGAGGATTATCCATAGCAGCGAGTTCATAATTTCCGACTGCTTCCACTTCTGATTGCCACATTCCACGTACAGTCGCACGTAGACGTCAAGACTCCGTAAGATGATTGAAGGGTTTAAACTGACTGTACGCACTACGAAGAAACCAGTGTTGATTACAGTTTCACAGCGCCTTTGCGAATTGTTTCCAGCAAGGGATATCGTCCATGACACCTCTCCCTAAGTCTCACCTCTGAGCTGCATTATGGGATATATGTATTTCAGTTTATGCACGCTCACTCTATGATGTAGCAAGTAATTCAACTTGCAATTCCATGTTTTGAACTGAAGCATCTTTCTCGTTGACCAGTAATTGAGGCAATCCGAGTCATGTTGGGGAAAATCGCGGTCTTTATTACCAGTTCTCGCCTGCTGTATTTTGGCTTGGAGTGCATCGGAAGTGGGCTTACGAGTTCGGCTCATGTGGACCGCAAATGAAACCAGGTCAGTCGGGGAAAAAGCGTGACAATACTTTTCCTTCGCCGCAGACCTGACGATGCGCTTGGTAAGTGTCACGCGCCCCACCACATCAGAAGTCAAGGTAGCAAACGGTCCTCTTCCCACTAAGAAAACTGGGCACCTTCGTCGTTGTTACGTAGCAGGCGTTTGCGTCTAATCCGGTTGTGGGCGTCGGCGGTCTAGGGCGACTGTTTGTCACCTGGGTCAGTGACGGGCACTGGGGCAGTCGTCGAGAGTTGCCTTGGCTGTTTCGGTGGTTATGATTGTAGAAATTAGAACTATGAGGTTTTGGCAAGGGGCTGGCGAGAGTGACTTGACGCCGGAGAGAGTACATGGCTAGCAGCATAAAAACAAATACATGCTTTTTCTATTTTACGAAATATTTGGTGGTGTTACATCAAAGTCGCAAAACTTTTGTTGGTGGAACGCACGATCACCACCAAAGACGAAATATATGCGTGTTAATGCAAATAACCAACGTTCACAAAATCCATAAAGCGGATAGGGTGTTTATCCTATTTATCACGGTGGTCGTTTGCTTGGAGTTTTTACAGATTAGTCGGAGGGTCAATGGAATTTTGGATTTTGGGTTATCTGTTTCTCGGGAATTCTCCGCAGGTGCGGTTACATGTGTGATAGCTTCAGGATGGATTGCAAATGTTTCGTCAGTGGAGCCACTTTGAGGCGGTTGATTGACACGTCGTTCAGTTTCGTTCCTCCTCCTATGTTGGAGTGCTTCGGTGTTGGTTGCAGAATTCTGGAAGTGGCAGTGCAGGTGGATTGGAGAGGGCGTCACTGCAAGTCAGTGCAAACAAAAGTCGTAGATGCAGTAAGAGTGTCCGCTGTGCATTTGCCCAAATTTGTTCCCCACGAGGTGGAATCTAGGTTATGGAATGCACGCATGGTGCTTGGGGGAAACAAATTTTGTAGGGCCATACACGACGAGGTGGGTGTGAAAGGTATTTTCAGGACATTTTAGTGTTATACCGTAAACTATCTATGCTGATGCACATTGTAATTCAGGATTTACACATCTGCAAATGCCGTAAATTGCCAGCTAGATTCTGAGAATGCACAAAGCGAATCTGTTATCTGCTTGTGGATGCGTTCAACTAGTCCTTTGGCTGTTGGGATAATGCGATATCGTATGATTTCGAGGGCAGGCATAACATTTGCAGAACGTATGGAATGGTGAAGTTTTGAAAGGTGTTCCACATTCAGTCGTGAAGGAGAATGGCCATCAGTAGTGGGAAATCCAGTGATCCGATGAGGTTGTGCACTCTGTTACGGTGATGACTTCTCATTATCAGTTGAAACAACACGCGTTCATGGTACATGTTAGCTAGATGTAAGAAATGTCTCAGTTTCTGTGCCGCAATCCGTGGTAAAATAAAAAGGTGCAGCAAAGTCACGCCAGCTGAACTACCAGTAACGGATGGACATTGTTCCAGAGAGCTAGCAGCCGGCCATTTTACCGTAACTGTCAAATTATACGCCGGAAATGTGATTCTGGTTGGAGGGAATGTAAAGTGAGAGGGAAAGGGACAACGAAACTCACCACACAAACGACACTGAGATCGGCTTCTGGCCATCTACATAAGTGTATCCAGCCTGACGCCATCCCAGTGAGGCTGGATCTTACCGTGGTGCGATGGTTTGTGTGCCTCAACGATCCATTGAGCTATAATTGGTGGTGCTTTTTCACATTCAGGGTCACTCATACAAGATTGGTCATTGGTTAGAGGCCAGACAAACTCAGCCTCCTGGTTCTCCAGGCTGGGGGTTTGAATGTGGGTGGCACCTTATTCCTTAAAACAGACTATTTGTAGCCCAACGCCAAACCCACTGCCTTGCGGTAAGGTTTTTGAACCAAAGGCTTTGGTTGAGAACCCTAATCGTTCTCCTTTCTAGGCCTGGGCAACTTGACATTATCCTGCCCACGTAATACTATGAATCATTCGTCAAACAATTTCATGATGCCCTGGCCACCGCACGGATAATCAACTGTGCCCTATCTGCTGCATCGAGCAGGGTGGATAGGGGTTTGGATGCTACTGCTCAAGCCTTCCCGTCTTCTTATTCCCCCTTTTACGCCTATTCACTCTTACCATCCCGTTCCATCTTTACTTATATCCCCAGCTTTCAACCGCCTACCCTTGGCCCTCACGCAACATGCTTTGCTGGGCATTAATCGTCTAATTTCAACTCAAATGCTAACGCGGAGCGTAACTCCTCTCCTGTCAACAAGCCCATGTACAAACAAGCGGCCCATTCCAGTACACCGGCATCCATTAGAAGCCCTCGATATTCCCTCAGATTGGCACACTGCTACAAATCGGCCAACTAGCAGCAATTACCGGAAAATTGGACGCGCTCTCGATTGGTATCTGCTGCTTAGCAGAGACCCGCCTGCAAGACTCGAGCTCTGTGCTCACTCTGCGATCCCCTTCAGGTGACGCAAGCAGTATTTTCTCATTGCGCCTATCCGTTGACGATGCAGCTTCCAGCACCGGCCAAGTTGGTGTCGGCAATTACCTGAGTCCCCAGGCTAATGCTGCTATGGTTGATTGGATTCCAATCAGTAGCCGGAGGTGTAGGGTCCGGATGGCTGGTTCGTTCAAAGCTTTGAAGTCGCGCGGAACTAATATGCGTCTATTCATCATTGCTGCCTACGCGTTTACAAACTGTAGCTACGATTCGGTAAAGAGCGACTTCTAACGCAAACTGACCAAGCTTCTTCGCCACAGAAGAAGCACGGACAATGTTGTGCTGGCTGGGGATCTGAACGCACAAGATGAAAAGTTATCCCCTGATGAAAGGCATCTAGACGGTCAGCACGGTGTAGGCTCCCGTAATGATAACGGTGAGCGGTTGCTTCATCTGTGTGAAGACGCCCGCATATTTCTTGCGAGCACTAACTTCCGACACAGCACCCACCGGAGGGTGGCTTGGCGCCCACCAGCATCGAACCAGCCTTGGACGCAGATCGATCACATTACTATCAGTTATTGCTGAATGGGCTGCATCCAGAACTGTCGCTCGATTCGGAGCACATGTGTGGCATCGATCATGCACTTGTATGTGCTGATCTGCGGATACGATTTGGCGGACGCTCACGACGACGATGTGAGTGCATTGACACCAGCCAACTGACAAAGCCAGCTGTCCTGAATGCGCATCGAAGTACGCTGACATGCGGATTGAGTAAGCGCTCACTGGAGACAGTTGAGGCGCACTGGTCACATGTTCGCCAGATCTTACTAGCAGCAGCAAAATCCTCATGTGGTATGTCTAATAGATAACATGGATGTTGGGTCTCTTCGCGGTCTCTGGAACTTATAGGTGCTCGCCGGCATATTCCGCCTGGAAGCGAATACAGTGAAACTCGCAATGAGCTCCGAGCAAAATTCCGTGATAGCCTGAAGAGAGACCGCGAATCTTGGTATTCTCATTGTGTGCCAGAGATGGAAGTAGCCACTGCAACCATCGTAAGTTATTCCGTCTGATACGGGAAATGGGCTGCAGGAGACCTGGTGTTAGTGAAAAAATTTGTGATGAGAGTGGACAGCCTATCCACAATTTGTTAAAACTTTTGAAGCGTTGGGCTGAGCATTTGAAAAGCAATTTAATCGGCTAGTATTTTTCGATTCTTTGCCGGCGAGTGATCGCCCTGCTCCGTGGGCTGTTCCTTTGGATCCACCCTCTCGCTCAGACGTCGAACGTGAGATTGGTCTGTTGAAGTTGAACAAAGCTGCGAAACCAGATGATCTTCCTCCAGCCCTCTTCAAATTCGGAGGCTCTGCTCTTGTTGATGCTTTACATGAATTACTAGTGAAACTGTGGGAGCGGGAGATGGTCCCAACCGACTGGAGCCGCTCCGTTCTTGTTCCCATCTGCAAAGGATGCTAGTGTTAGGAATGCGGCAACCATAGATGAATCAGTCTGACCTCCATCACCTCCAAATTACTTGTCTCCATAATTCTTCACAGACTGACTGGCGCTAGTGAAAGCCAGATTAGTGAGGTGCAAGCCGGGTTTCGTCGGGGTCGTGGCTGCATTGACCACATATTCACCTTGCGTCCGTTGTTGGAGCACCGTCACACATATTGGCGGCCCAGTGTAGTCGTGTTCCTCGACATCAGAGGTGCTTTCAATCTGCTGATCGACGTGCCTTTTTGAATTGTATACTCAGGAAAGGTGTGCTTGAGAAATATGTAAATCTTATCCAAGCATTATACGCGCGTAACACGGGCAGAGTGAGGGCTTACGACAAGCTGTCGCCACCCTTCAATATCTCCAGCGGTGTGAGACAAGGATGTCCGCTGTCACTTTTCCTCTTCATCTTCGCTATTGCCGATGTTATGGAAATTGCACTTACAGGATATGACTTGGAATGTGTGGAGCTACTCCGAGGAGAACGACTTCTTGACTTGGAGTATTTAGACGACATTGCTTTCATCTGTGACAGCTCCCAGACATGCCAAGCCGCGCTGGACAGATTAGCACTAGCTGTTAGCAGCTTCGGGCTTTGATTTGCACCGTCGAAATGCAAAGCGTTCCTCCAAGTTTGGCAGGGATCGCCTTCTGCACTAACCCTTGGTTGGGATCTGTTAGAAGCCGTTCAGAAATTCACCTACCAAGGAAGTTGTATCAGCGCCCGTGGGATTGAAGATGATATCACGAACCGTATAACAAAAGCTCGATGTTTTTTGCTAACCTTCGCCACTTATGGCGGCGGCGCGACATGATTCTCGCCCTGAAGGTTAGAGTGTAAAATGCAACGGTACGTTCGACCTTACTGTACGGTTGCGAATCCTGGCCCATAAGATCGGCGGATATAAAGAGGCTAGTTACGTTCGGCCATCGGTGCCTTCGCGGTTTGGCACACACCTGGTGTGAACACAGCGTGAGCAACGCGCCTGTTCGACGCCTTATTCACGGCAGAGAAAAAGGAACTGAACCGCTCAGCGCCATCATTTCACGCACCAGGCTCCGTTGGTTAGGCCACGTGTTGCGCATGCCAGCCCACCGACTTCTACGACGTGCGTCGTTTGCTCACCGGGGATGTGGATGAAAGAAGAGGAGGATGGCCAAGCGATGACTTGGTCCAGAGGAATGAAGGCCCTCACTTCTGAGCTGCCTCCGTTGGAGCGTCACGGCTCCCTGGTTGGGGTCCAAAAGATGGTGAACATGTTTGGCTGAAAACACTTGCTGACATGGCAAGGAGCCGACCTCGGTGGGGTTGTGCTGTGAGTTTCTTTGTTTTCCCCAGCACTTTTAGCCTCCTGCTTTGCCTACGATCTCATGTCATAGTGTAAAATATAATAAATTTTTGGTTAGTAGCCGGCTGGTATCTTACCGGAACGATGCCCATCCGTTGCTGGTAGCTCAGCTGGCATGCAACCGTTGTATTCATTTTCTTTTCCCTTATGTACTGCGGCACAGTAACTGAGGTGTTTCCCATCTCTAGCTGACGTGTATAATGACGATCCAACCAGATGTATTACTTGTCTCTGGGACCTAAGCGCTACCAGATTCAAACGAAGGACTTCATTCCTCTTGACTGAGGCAGAGCTTGGCCATGCTTCCATATTGTTATTGCACACCCCCTGTTCGCAAACAATGCAGGTTGCGTGAGTTGTTGAGCTGGCATGCACAACACGTGGCCCAGCCATCCGAGCCTGGCGCAATAACTAATGTTGCTGAGAAGTTCAGTTACAAATCCTGTGCCGTAAACAATGTGTAGAACACGCTCAATGCTCACACGTTGTTTCCACTTAATGTGAGCCAAACCGCGAACACAGTGGTGGTCGAAGTTAATTAGCCTCGTTACGCCTGTCGATCGACTGGGACTGGCTTCAAAACCTACCGTAGGTTCGGAAGTGCGATGGCAATATAAACCGTACCCCTCGGTGCGAAATTAATGTCGTGCAGACGCCGTAGACGGCGAAAGTTAGCAAAAGTGCCGCCAGCATTCGTGATCTTGTATTCGACTTCACCGTCGCTGGTAAAACTTTCAAAGCCGTTGATTTTTTGGACGTCTCCTAAGGTATCCCCAGCAAGGATCAGCGCGGGATGCTGTCTCTTCCAATCTTGAAGGGAAGCCCAGCACTTTAATGGCGCGAACATAAGCGCGAGATAGCTGACGGTCATTGCTATTCTATCCGGTGCAACTTGGCATATTTTTTAATCAAACCGGATGACGAAACTATCGTAAGCGTACCCCAAACCAATAAGTTCATCACCCGAGTGTATCTTCACACAATCTAAACCGTGGCTACTGATGCTAGTTATATGAGTTCGTCAAAGGCAAAGTTTAAGAACAAAGGTGATGACATGCATCCTATTATTACACCGCTGGAGATATAGATGCGCGGTAAACGCTTAACGCAGGCTCTCAATTTACCCCAGCCACGTGCGTAAAATGCCCAAATATAGCTTACATATTTCTCGGGACACCTATGGTTGCTACTGAAGCCCGATGAAGACATCGATTCTCCACGTTGAAGGCGCATTTGATTTCGAGGAAAGCGGAAATGACCGGCCACAAATATAGGTTGATGTGCTTCAACAAATACCTAACGTGAATTTTGGATCGATGCAGCCCCAGACTAGACGAAACCCGGCTTGTTTCCCTCCAATCTGGCTTTCACAGGTGCAACTCAATCTGTGAGTGGCGACGGAGGCAAGCTACTTGGAGGAGATGGAGATCGAACTGATTCATCTATTACTGAGGCAATCCTCTCGTGCGCATTTATTGAAGTACGAAAAGGTAACGGAGCGGCTGCATTCAGCTGGGTTGATTTTGTTCTCCGAAATTTCCAAATAAATTTTGTATATCAGCATTGAAGTACAAGGTAAACGAGTTAGGTCTAGTTGTAGAAAAATCTCGTCCCGGCTTACTTTCTCCAAATGTAACCTGCTTATCCCCGGATATAACGTGCGGTGAGGTATGTATAACTTGCTACGCACTACTTAGAAATGATTGATCCGCGTTTCCTCAAGACGGAGGCGTTGTAAATTATGTGAGCTCTAAAATAGATGTGTTGATGACCTGCGCGTTTCACTCGCTGGATCCGACTAGTGAAGCTTAACCCGCTATTATGTGCAATTCCTCTGTCCAGCATACAGTTTTATTGGTATCCAAGAGTCCTCTAAATTACTGCATGTGGATTATTGAATATATTCACGCTATTTTTGAGAGTACGTGTTAAGTTCCAGAGGGCTTCAAATAATTGAAATATATTAAGCCGTCAAATATTTTCGCCAAAGAATTCTCCAGCTGACTTTTCAAATGCCTTTACACCAGATCGTGGAGTATCCTTTTCGGTATATGGACAACCAAGTACCATCTAATTTGAATCTCGTTTTCGCTATGTCTATCGACTTTTTTTACGATACCTTTTGTACGATACAGCTCTAGTGTCCAGCGTTCATGTATGCATATCCTTTCCGTGTTCTCTTTCAAGTCACTTGCAGACTGCCATGTAATTGAACATTTGGCGGGTGGACTAAATTACAACGTGAAGTAAGGCTTCAGTTCTGATCTGTGTGATCTCTATTGCAATCTCCGTCAAGTAAGTCAAGTGTATATACTAGTCATATCTTACGGAGGATAAACCACCCTACCTTTCACTCATAAAGGAACTAGTTTTACGGTCCCTGCCTATAAAGATAGATTCCAGAGAAAAGCACCTACTTAAGTAACGGTCTACCTGCTGAAGAACCTACCAAGCAGCTCCAACAGCTAATATATAAGTCAGTTATCATAAGATTGGAAAGAAACACAAGCAACATCACGAGACTGCTCGTTTCCAATACCAGAAGCCTTTAAATGACTAAGCCAAGAAAAGAAGTTCTGTCTTAAAATGGTTCTGCATACTGGTTTGCTTAAGTGCATGTTTCAATTGTTTATTTGTCCCGACTACCCGGAGTTTCATCATCGTATACGCATCAATGAGACCAAGCTGCAACGTAGAAACAGGCAGCCCTCGGAAAGTCATCAGCGAAGCGAACAATGATTTTAAAGTCAAATCTGTCCAAATACCTTATTAATTTACTAAAGCATAGGGTTCTCGTAATGTGACACCCATCAGGTCAGTAGTACTACCGAATAAACTGTGTTTACTGACCTAGAAGAACCATGCGAGGATCCAGCGATATATTTTTCTAACACCTTTAATGATGCCAGTATGACACCCAGAGCTTACCTATATATAATTACAGGAGATGAGCTATCCAGCATTACCTTTGATCTGCGCACCATCGCTACGGTGTTAAAGTCGCTTAAGCAGTATTACCATCCAGGTCCGACAGATTGCCTTTTGTAGTCTTATTGCTAGGTGGTTCTGACCTTCCCGTCATACTGTTAAACAATTGTACTCTAACACTGAGAAGCAGCACGTTCCGTGTCGCCTGGAAGCATGCTGTAATTCCATCGAGACACAAAAGTGGGTGTCGCCGGTACAGTGACATCCACCGTCCAATCAGTCACACGCCCATCACGTCCCGAGTTATGAAGAGGCTAGTAAAAAAATACGTTTTGAATTTATGCTGTCTTGTGGCCTAATTAGCAGATTCCAGCACGGCGTTTTAACGGATACGTCCTGCTAGACGTGTCAATCCGTGTTTCTGGACCTTGTAACAAAACTAATTGTTTCAGGTCATGCACTTGTCTTCTACCTGCTTGATATTAAGAAGGCTTTTGACCGAGTCGCACATGTTGGTCTATTGACTAAACTTTAGGCATTCGATGTATCGGATCAGCGGCTGTCATGGTTTTAATTTTATTTGACAAGGGGTACACGGACCGTACAGCTGGATAGAGCGGAATCATAATATAGACCCCCAACTAGTGGTATTTTCCAAGGAAGTGTTCTGAGCCCACTGCTATTCCTTCCGTACTTTAACGACACATTTTATTGCTTGACCCAAGGAATGCCACCTCTGTTTTCAGATTGTATCACATTTGTGTTCTTTCTCTCTTGCTGCAAATGTAACTAGAACCTGCATGCCCCATATTCAGAGAAATCTTACTGCGTTAGATAAGTGGTGCGATTACTGGAAAATGGAATTCTCACCAGCTCAGTGCAACATCATTTCCTATCGTTCTAGCCTTTGGCAAATGTCTTGAGAAAAGCCTATCACTAAATGTCAACTGCCTTGTATTACGTAACCTAGGAGTACACTACTCCAGTTCACTACCCTCGCTGAACACGGGGATACAGTATAGCTATAGTCAGATCAGTCACAATCTACATCTTTAGGTCGATGGTGCTTAGGGAATCCGGACTTGCTTTGTACAAAGCTGCGCTGGATCTATCCTAGAATACTTCTCCTCAGTATTAGCTAAATAAACGAAAAGCAAAAAATAATAATTGAAATAGTGCAACTTTTATTCACTAAGCGAATACTGGAACCATCTCCAATAAACCACCTTGGCAGACACAAACCGCTCCAGCTAAATCCGTTTGGCTCTGGAGGCTCAAAATTAGCCCAATATTCCTGTTTCAGATGCTGCAAAATCTAAGCACTAAAACCCAGCTTTTTTCAACATAATGCGGATAAGCGCTCTCCGTTAAGGACTAGACCCTATTCAATAATCTTACCGAAAGCTCGTATGAAAATACGCTCTATTTTCTCCATTTATTTATAGGAATTCGCATGGAATAGGCTGCAAATAATACTACGATCGACAACAACAGCTGTAACATACCGTACAGATTTACGCAGCTTTCTTGACTCAACCCCTGTTGCATCATTATTTAGGCAAGATTACTCTGAAGATTAGATATGGGAAAGAACTCCAAAGCGATTCTAACATTAAATTCTTGCGTACTACTTCTCAGTACTCACGTAACCATCTATTGGATCCAACCGATTTGGCCTATGGCTGTAGACAGGCATCCGGCCCCAACTCCTGCTTTTATTACTCAGCCAATAACCCATCGTTTCTCCAAAACGCAAAGGTGACTGAAGTACACTGCGTCGCGTAGCCCCTTAGCTTCGTACACGTTCTTGCTCACGTATCCACGTACTTGCATCAACCCATTTGTCGGTTCACAGTAAACCGGCGTTCACCGCATTCCATCACGTCTTTTGCATTAGCCCTCGTCTCTTAGCAATATTAGGTGACTGGTTCACCTGCGCCACACAGCGCATTAGCGGACGCATCAGCAACCTAATCGCAACTGCATCGGAAACGAAGTGGGTTCGCTTTACAAATCCCTCGCCTTTTATCAGAAGTAGAACATGCAAGCGAATGTCAATAAAGAATGCAGCTTGGCAGAGTTACACAGCTCGTGCTTGTCCCAAAACCTGAGGAGATTACCTGACCCATTGCAACGTCCATGTTCGTGGTGACCAATTGACTCACCAAAAGATTTGGCCTATACATTTGCCCAAAACTAAAAGCTCCAATACATGCATGTTAACACCATCCGGAAAGTGTAGTTCGGTATCCACAACTTAACACACCAGTCGGGGTGGCACGTAATACAAAAGTGGCGTACAACGGCCTAAGAATACAGTAGGCCCCAACCTTCCAAAGAGACGTCCTCCAGTGTTACATATTCACATCCATTTCCCAAACTTTAAAATCCAGTAACATCGATTTCACTGCCACAACTGTGTTGGAGAAACTACTCTCACTACGCCCCTACAGTTCTCCCGGAATCGACTATATTCACCCAAGGGCGCTGAACGCAGCTACAACGAAGTTTGCCACGCCCATATCACATTTCTTCCAAACGTGCCTAGATAAACAAATGGTGCCTTCCAAGTGGGAACATGGCTTAATCACTACAATTTTCAAAAGCGATAATCGCTCGGAACCCGACAACCGTCTTCAACGGTCCTCCTCCCTGTGCTCTCAAAGCTGATGGCGGCAACAATCGCTGAGGCTTTACTAGAACATCTAGAACGCCACAATATTATAAAACCTGATCAACTCGGTTTCCACCAGCACCGTTCATGCACTACGAACTTACTGATTGCACGCAGTAGTTGGACGGAAGCGGCCGATACAGGCAGAGGGACAGAAGTCAGTCACCTCGAAATCTCGAAAGCATTCGACAGGCTGGACCATCGCATTCGGTTTCACATGCTTATAAGGTATGAGTTTTGCTGATCCTCTCCTTGGGTTGATCAGTAGTTTCCTGCAGAAACGGCTAGTGCAGGTCAGAGTTCGAAGTGCCCTGTCCGATCAGATTTATGTCAAATGTGGAATTCCACAAAGATCAGCTCTGGAGCCGCGTCTGTTTTTCGTGCTCATTAAAAGCGTACACGTTTGATTGTTTCAGATTTGTTGCTGTTTGCTAACGATGTTAAGATGTGGCGGATGATCGCCGACCCAGCAGATTCTGGTGCACTACAACGAGACCTTCACAGAGCGAATGGGTGGCCACTCAATATTATGCTGCAGTTCAATTCGGGGAACTGTAAGATGGTTTACATCCGCCACCAGCGAACAGCACATACAAGCTTAGAGATTATATCATGCAAGCAGTCACTTAGGAACGCGAAATTGTAGTACTAATGTGATTGATCTGGTCTGCTCAGAGCAATCAGAGAAAGCGTCAAATATTGGCACCCACAACGTTGGTATGCAGAAAAGTTCATTTGAGCGGTTTGATCGCTCTGTTTGTTCGCAGTTGCTTAACATCTACATGCGGCCTCATGTGGAATACGCAATCCAAGTAGGGAAGCTTTGGTACAAACAAGACCTCGTAGTAGTTAAGACTCCACAGCCACGAGCCACGAAGAACGTAAGAGCGTAGTTGAATCTTCTTTATCTACTTCGACTGAGAACCATAAAATTATACAGTGGCCGGAACCGCCGAATTTGTGGCGACCTTATTATGGCCTACCAAATTCCAAGGAACCACGTCTGAAGCCACTTAACACAACTGAGCCACAACACGAATTTGTGAGGCTGCCAGTTAAATTCAGTCACGCAATACAATCTGCTGGAAAGTCGACGGAATTTTTATTCTGTTCGTTTGTGAGCTTTGGAACACCCTATAAATTAAGTTGTTCCCGCCCCAGGTTACCTGTATTTAACAGATGCCTTGGGGTTTCCTTATCCCAACTACACAACGAGATATAACCTTTGTGTCACGACGGAAGATATAATGTGACGAAGGTTGCACAAGCAGAATTAACCTGCACGACGATGGTTGGCACTTGCTGCCTGCCTCTTTGTTAACATGTGTTGAGTTCACCAAAAGAATGTTTTTTTGACACTTCGTTTTCCATTCACCATGTTGTGCTTCTTTGTTTGGCCATCCTACGTGACTTGCTAAGCATCCGCAATTTGCTCGTAATATACCATTGTTTCATTTTTTGATCGTACCGGGCGACCACTTCGTGTGGCCTACCAAGTCGTCCTGTACTATCACTGCCTGTACGGACGTGAACGATCGTTGCATTTCTCCCTGTCGTCATTTAAACTACTGTTCCATTTTGCGGTTGTTTTCAAGAAACCGAGGGCTTTGAGCTCGGTCGAATGTCCTCCAAGTGCATGCGGCTCCTCCTGCTCAACAAAGTCTGTGATGACTAAATTCCACCCAGCATTTGTAGATTCGGTGTTGAACACTAAAAGAGCAAGAACCGGTGAAACAACACCTCTATACGTCCCACTTCATTTTGATTTGTGGAGAACTCGCTTGAATGTATCCACAAACCTCTCTGCCTTGGCTGTTCGACTCTGGGTGAAACGGCCGTGAGAAAAGGTGTCTAACGGCGCATTGCTTCCAGAACTCCGTAAAACATGCCGAAGTGAACTGCGTGCCGTTGTCAGTTATAATTGTCTCAAGACTGCCGAACCTACTGTAGATTTAGCGAAGTCTTGATACATTAGCATTGATTGTTGTTCTCTCTACCAGAAAGGCTTCAAACCACTTGATGTCTGAGTCGACTATTATGAGGAAAATTTGGTTGTTGATCGCTGCTACGAAATTGAGGTAGATACGGCAACATGCTTTTGTTACTTTTAGTCATGATTGGAGCTCCGCTTGCAATGGCGCTTTTAAGAAATTGGCACACTTTTTCAGCGTTAAGCCAATATTAGCTGTGTGTCCATAAGTAGACAACACATATACCTGCGATTGATCCCACAATACCCAGCATAAAACTGTCAAATGATAACTTTTTCCGAAAGAGGTATAACGCCGCCCACAATTGAGAGTGAATTATTTCACTTATAGAACTGCTGTAACTTGTCAGATAAGTCTGTACGTAGCCAACTGGCTTTTTGGAAATGTGTGACTTTCTAGGGTACTGGGTCCTGAAAGCCTTCGGTTCGTATAGCTTCTGTGCTAACTGGCAGGGCGTCCAATGAGGCCTTAACCAGGTATTTGACATCAGCTTTGACCTCCACCGTGGCAATGACTGTTTCCTCATGTTCTTACTGTTGGTCATCAATTACGCGTGTCAGGGCATCCGCTTTGTCACTGGAAATTGTTGACTGCTATCGGATCTCGAAACCCTACTTCAATATGTTGATAGCCCATCTATGTAGCCGGTTGGCTGCGTATGCCGGGATACCGATTTTTAAACCAAAGGTAGCCAACAAGAACTTGTGGTCTGTAAAATGCTTGAAGCGGCCGCGAAACTCCAAGCAACATTGACTTCAACTAATTCTTCAGCTACTCGAAGGATGTTTGTGAGTAGCTCAGTGGTAGAGCAACGCACCGGGGTTCGATTACTCGTCGAGGCAGATTATTGTGTGGAGTTTAATCATGAATTATACTTTCTAGCTCTTCAATTTTCATCAACTATTTGAAAATAGCTGACACTTTTTACACCCTTGGCAAGTGGTTCAACTGGAAGTAACAAACGTGTATGCTGATCGTCAGCAACTATTTAAGTCTTATGCAACATCCACTTGGAAATGGGTATCAGACATACCTACTTTGTAAAAACACCTACTACCATTCAGTTTTGCCAAGATTTCTCCCGGTGCGAGTAATGGGTACTTTTGGTCGACCAGCTCAGAGTTAATTCCATTCTAGAAATATACACAAAATCCATACTTGCCGTTTGCTTTCTTCACAGTGAAAATGGGTGTGGCTCTCGAGGAGGATTTAACTGTTGTTATGACTGTTGATCGTTCTAGTCGACCGAGTTCTTGATCAACGGCGGCTATTGCTGCATTCCGCACCGGTCATTTAGCCTTAAGTTCTGGTTTGGCATCTGGTCGCTGGTTCAGCGTTGCCTAGACTTTCGTACATTGGCCACAGTTGTCCTGAAAGAAAGGCAAATATTTGCCTCGGTGAATGTATATCTTCTTCAACGAACTTCGATGCTGGCTCTGGACTTTCTCGGACTCGAGTGCAGATCGCACTCAAGTGAATATCAATGAATTGCAACTTACCAATCCAATCAAGACACAGAAGATTCTAATACAGTAGGCCCCAAAATGTCTCACGTTTCTGAATCTGCTTTTATATATAACTTGCAATGCATTTCGCCGACCGATTTTAGCACACCAACGTATGTATCGTGCGAGCGCTTACGAGACTTGAACATATTCGGCCTCTTTGGATGCTTCCATTTCAGATGGGGATCCTTATCCAACTTACCTAAAAGGCGCTTGCGAATCTCAGCATCATTGGGAAACAGTAGAGCTCCGCCGAAAATAAGACACTCAAACTGATTTCCGTTTAAGAGAGCAGCTTGAAATGTTCACACTAGCAGTCGATCATGTCTGCTAAAGATCCAAAGTTGCCCGTGTCCCGTTTGACAAGTCTTAAGCATTGATAGCGGATAGTAAGGAAAGATACTGATCCACCAGATATTTTAATACGCTGCGACGCCGCTTCGTCGGGCGACAGATTTTTCGGTTGTTTGTTCAGAATGTGGTCCATGAGCCTTAACTTTCCACTTGTGCCAATCTTGCGGTGTAGCAATCACACATTCCAGGCATCGTGCTGACGAGTAACTTCCGTCCGAAACACGTACGAATGTACATCAAGAATCCACGACTTAACGGAATGAATGATAGCAATTCAATATAACGCATGTCGCAGTTCACATTGAGATCCCTTGTCGCAATACATTCACTCAAACTGTGCTTTAAAGTTACACACCTATGAATATTGGGCGAGATTTCAAATGTGCCCAGGTCAAAATAGTCTTAAATAGAGCGTAAATTGTGAAATCGGCGTGAAGTATTATAGGAGTTCGTCGCCTTCGAGATCGATCTGCCTGCCATTTTCGGTACATCCATGCGAATGCGTACCTGTTAAGTACGAATCTTGCTGTTATTATTGCCCGATTTTGGTATGATAAAGGACAACCTTCTTTTGTGTAATGGGTAATGTTTAGCTTCGTTCTGCTAAAAAATTATTCGGAATAACCAAGTGAGTTATTCAGCAGCTGGAACGTGAAGATATGGTTAGTAAATAGGCTACAAAACCCAGTAGCTTACGCTGGAGCTGTATACATCTGCCATGATTAGATAGCCATATGATCGAAGTAGGCGCTTGGTAAATGTGCACTATACTCTCGCCTTTTTATCCGGTTTCACTGCTGTGAGTTACTAAACACTAAGTAGCAGTGTTTTGGGAATAGCTGAGCGCAGCGCAAATCTATATTCAGTATACATTTTCGATTTGCAATTGTAATAGATGAAAGATCTGACATTAATTACGCTATATCCTGCATATTAGGTGAAATGCACTGAATTATAGTAGTGTAGACGTTGCTCAGTACTTTAAGGCAATTAACAGTCGGTGCCACGTTTTGATTGCAGCATGGTTCGGAAGATCCCACCATGGCGTTGGAGTTTGATGGTGAACATTCCAATTTTTAATGAGCGCAACATCAGTATAAAGTCTTTAGTTTGCGTTGAATATGAGACGGTTCAGTGTCTATACCGTAAGAATTGGGTGCGGAGAAGAAATGAACCACAACCTGCAAGGACATTTGGTCTTGTGCAGCTGAAACAATCGAACACGTCGTTAACACACAATGGGAACAATGGTGGACCCATAATTCTATCCAGACGAAAAGCTTCCAGTGGCTCGCCTGTGATTCAGTTCTGCATTATACAGTCGCAACGAGTGTGTCCGCTGGGACAATATCTTTAAAAGCAGGGCAAAAGCAGATGGGATATGCCGAAAAACTGCTCTTTATCACTAAGCCAGCGTATCAAGCAAGTTCGAAAGAATTCTCTTTGTTAGGGATCATCATCATCATCACAAACGGTAGCTAGAGGTGGGGAACACCTCAGCCACTGGGCCGCAATACATAGGAAAAAGAAAAGAAAGGCAACTGTTGCGAGCCGCCTGAGCTACCGGTAGCGGATGGGCATCGTTCCGGTAAGCTACCAGCCGGCTACCATGCAGCAGAAAAAAGAATTACTATGCAAAATTATATAAGGCTAAATAACGAGATGGTGGTTGGAGAGGGAGGTTAAGAGTGATGGAGTGGGACAAATAAACTCACAACAGGAACGCCACTGAGGTCGGCTCCCAGCCATATCAGCAAGTGTGTCCAACCAAACGTATGCATCATCCTTCGGACACTAACCATGGAGCCAAATGGCTCCAATGGGGGCCAGCTCCGAAGTGCGAGCCTTCATTCTTCTTGAGCAAGTCACCGCTAAGCCACATCTCCTCTTCTTCCATCCACACCTCCGGCGCGCAAACAACGCACGTCGCGGGAGTCGGTGGGATGGCATGCGTAACACGTGGCCGAGCCATCGGAGCCTGGTGCGTGAAATAACGGTGCTAAGCAGTTCAGTTCCTTTTCCTGGGCCATAAACAAGGCGTCGAACATGGTGGTTGCTCACGCGGTGTTCCCACTAGATGCGCGCTAAATTGCCAAGGCACCGGTAGTCGAACGTAATTAGACTCTTCAGGCCCGCGGCTTTAAGTGCCCAGATTTAACAACCGTACAGTAGGGTCGAACGTACCGTTGCATTGTACACTCTATCATTCAGGGAAAGAATGATGTCTTGCCGCCGCCATAAGTGGCGAACGTTAGCAAAAGCGCCCCGGGCTTTTGCTATACGGTTAGTAATCTCACCTTTAAAATTCAACGGTGACCCAATGAGTCCATATGACACATCTTTGGCGGAATAGCACAACTAGCCTTCTAATGGTGTTGACGGCACTTAACTGTTTATCAAGGGGAATCTGCAAGTAAGCCTCTTGGAAATGGAACTTTGAAACACATTTGGATCCGCTCAGCAATTGAAGAATATCCACGGACTCAGCTATAGTGCAACACTTGTGTAGAAGGCATTTGTTCAGAGTAGCGTCTTAGTTGCCAGAAATTCTGGTAGTCTTGCCAACGCGTTTGAGGGAAATAACGATTGCAATAGCCCAAATGGAAGTATGACCCGGTGAAAGTATACCTTTTTAACCAAGTTGTCCAGTGATCTCATCAAAATCTTCCTTGGACCGAATGGAATTGTTCGTCTTTTATGAGTAAAGGGGCGCCCTAAATTTCAAGCTTGACAGTTTCGACACACATGCCACCTGGGACATTAAAACATCTTATGAAAAGAGAAGAAGGTTTTGACAAAAGTCTTTGAGAAACCAAGGACAACGAAATATGTTAACATTCATCAGCTTCAGTACTTTGATTGTTTGTTCAGATTCCTTGAAAGAAACGTACATCTGATGGGATTAAACTGATTATTTGAAAGGATTAATTCACAAGAACCAAGGAAAGAAATTGGATGTCCAGTAATCCCTCTAACAGAAGCGGTAGTTGGTTTAAGTATAACTTCCTTGGTTAAAAGTTTAAACCTATTGGGAATAAAAGACTACACTTCCAGTACCTATAAACAAGGTATGTTGTAATACCCTGCTGGGAAAAAATGTTTGATACTGTGTGAATACTGATCAGGGTAACACACCGAAACGCGATATACTGGAACGCAGCTGAGAGATGCTGCTCTCGTAATAATTGTTGTACCCAACAAATATTTGTTGTTTGAAAACAGCTTGAAGTTTTAAAATAGATGGTTGCAAAGTGATCTCATTTCGGTAGTTCACGTTAGGCAAATACAACTACAGCACCGATAAATGCAACAGTAAACTGGTGAAGGAAAAGAGCCTAAACGTTGGTAGTCCATTGCTTAAGCTCAAGAAGCTAAATTATGGTGTGCCTTGAATAGACTATCCTTGTTTGACGATATATATTATAGGCCATTAGATGGCCTGGCGGTGGATTCTCCTATCGGACCCCTCTTTCTGACATCTTTCTGGAAAAGCTTGAGCGTGGTTCTATCCAAACGGTTATTGCCTCATTTGATACTTATTGGAGGTATATGGATGACACTTTCATCATCTGTGATTCTCGCACTGATGTCAACCGTGTGCTCGACCAGTTCAACAGTGCACATCTTTCATTGAAGTACACTAGTGAAATTGAAAATGAAGTTAGGCTGCTTTCTTGGAGGTTTCGTTAATGAGGCACGAGGACGGCTCACTAGAGCGAAGTGTCTTCCGCAAAGATACATGGGTTGGTCAATACACACAATTTTCGATCTTCGTTACTTTGAAGTACAAACGCAACTTAGTGCGTTAGTTATATTACCGGACGACCAAAATCTGTAGTTCTGGTACACTCCATGGTGAGAAGGACAAAAATGCGAAAAGGCTTCTTTCGTATGGTTACCCAGATTATTTCATCCGAAAGGATACCATGACCCTTGAGAGCCTTATGCACGTAGCAACGGCTTCGAAGAATGATGTGTCTCTCTCTGTCCTCTTAAGAGAGATCGTCTTAGATCTATTGAACAGGAGACTTTCTAACCCCTTATCAAGAACCTACCCCACTGCCCATCCGCACGTATTTTCGGAGACCACATCCTTTATAGTTAACCATTTAAAGACAGACTGCTAGTGTAGTCGGAATCGTATATCGTTTACCAATGCAATTGCACCAGTGGTGCCAGGTATCTCAGGCATACCACCAGGCATTTGTCGGTACGGATGGCTAAACGCTGTCCAGAGTCACTGCAGTGAGGCAAGCTCATTTTGATCTTGGAAAATTTGCTTCAAATTGAGCAGAATATTTTCAGTAAAGACGTCTGCAAGGTCTATAATGCCGTACCGAGGCGATACCCGAAATGGTGAAGGAAAAGCGTCTTGTGGACGGCTGAAGACATTGCGATCAAACTAACACAGCCAGAGACATACAAGCCTAGATTGCTTTTACAGCCTTTGACTTTGCCATGGACCTGTTGAGAAGTCATGCCCCGGGGAGTATTACACATAACCGGACGCAACTTATTTAAATAAGTTTCCATCTTTTACTTCGTTGATATTTTTATCTCTTCTGTTTACACAACTTGTTCCGCTGTCTGTAAGACCTGTCAGGACTTCATTGAATTAAATAAATTTGGACATGGAAAGGACGTGCTAAATCTGTTCAAACCGTCCCACCCGTCCTCATCGTCGTCTTCAAAAGTTTACTGTTGCATTTATCAGTGCTGTAGCTGTATTTGTCTGATGTGGACTACTGAAAATATTTCTCTTTGCAACCTTATGTTTCACTTTTACATAGGCATTATCTACTAGCTTGTGCATGACAAAACTTGCTTCCTATATGCCACTTGGAACTGCGGAACTTGAAAGTCAGTCGAGAAAGTTCATATCCACAAGCCATAGTTATTTCGATTTCACAGGATGTAACAATCATCGTATTATGCCTTTGTGAGTAGCAGGCATTTTAAATTGCCGCTGCTGTTGGTTACCAGGTCGATATCTCATGCCGGAATTGTATAACATCCGAGGTTCGTACATCAACGCCGCTTGCACGCCCTGAAAATACTCGCGGAATGCATTGATGGAATGAAATGTTGAATGAGGTAAAGTTAATACTTTCAGCAGCATGTTGGTGTGATTAATCCCGGCGACCAAAAGATCATGAACTTGGATATGCAACTGATTGCAAAATTTGGACCGGTTTGATGGCCTCTGGATTTACAGGTTTGCTGGTTATCTTTTTACATACGCGTGAACAAATGCCGCCTGTTCAGGTGCTTCAAAGTTTGTTGGTTGAAAATGTTTCAGCAGTAGCCTATGTGAAGTATACTGGGGTAGAGAAATTGGCGGGTAGGGGAATGACAGGTTTTTTACAGTCATTAATTATCCTGTCCAATGAAGGTTGCCCCTTGAGCGTTGCTTGCGTTTCCCGAGATTTCCATAGACAAAGCGGCCGGCGTATGCGGGTACGTCATCTGGCATGACCTGAACCATCCTTTAATAGCCAGCCTATTTGAAACAATAAATCCCTTATCCCGACATTAAAAGCAAATCATCAACATGGCTATTCAAATTAAGTTACGAATAAGTCATACTATTGGCAATTTGGAGAGACGCCGATCGCAGAGGTTCTAAACCAATGCATTTAGCTCGCCTCGCATGCACATTGCCACAACTTACTCACTGGAATTATGTCTTTAAATGGATGCCATGTTTCACTAGGAATGACCGATTCAGTTATCACGATTATTTATTTTGACATGGACAGCATTGCTGCCAATTTCGGGTGTTCAAACATTCGGGTTAGGCGATTTATATTTCTGCAGGAACATCTTGGCACTGAACTTACAAGAAGCATGTCTGATGGCATATCATGAAGCAATAAAGGGATTTGAAGACAGTTTCTATTGAAAATACGTTAAATGTGGTGTAACTCTGAAACCCTCCTGTTGACATTCTATGAATTGCGTGGCCCAAACACAGGGGTTTGTTCATAATACTCCACTCATGATAACAAAGGAATAAATATAAAATTCCTGTGAATTAAGCATTTGAATGAGAAAACGCAATATTGCCCATGATGTAAATAATATAGCCATCATGATCAAATGCACTCACCAGATGATATATACAGTGTGTATAGCTGGACACAAAGTTTTCATGTCACGAAACAATTTACCACAAGGAAAAAGTCAAAATCGATGGATTTGAAATTTTACTCGCCGGCAAAACATTTAACCTACCTACCCAGATATCTAAATTTTAGAGGCGATTCATCGAATAATAACGGAAATTTCCTAAACCATTGGATTAGAAAAAAAACTATCAATGTCAAACTAAAAAATAAATGATACAGGAACAAATGGAAATTCCCATTTGCATTCCATCCATGTGCTTCGTTGATCCACGTTAGAATGCGGTGGCAAGATCGGTCATTTGTGGGAGCCAGATCAGCACGCACAACTAAAATCGTGGTCAGCCAATCAAACCCCACGTGCCCAGCACTGACATTTCTCGCTTTGCCAGCCGCGTGAAATAGAAATGGAGAAAATTGTACACTAGCTACAAAGCGGAAGGGTACGTTTGAAGACAAGGAAGAGTAAGTTAATCAGAGTGAATGAAAAGGAAGTTGGCTGGAAAGCAAACAGAAACCATATTTAAATAGCATGAACACAATTGTTAGGCCCTATTACTCCACCGCGAGGAATTAACGTAAACTTCCTGTGGATTCCGCATTTGAATGAGAAATCGCAATTTCGCCCAGGATGGAAAGAATTTGGCCATTAGGATCAAATGCACTCACCAACTGATGCTTGTAGTATCTATAACTGAACACGAAATCTTCGTGCCAGGAACCAGTATACCACAACGGAAAAGCGAAACCCCACTAACTCGAAATCCATACCCGCCTGCACAATAATTCACCAGACTCTTCTCGACAATCTAATATTAGACCGGCTTTATGGACTAATGGCTAATTTTATGAGCAATACGTTTGACCATAGTAGATATCTGCGAGTCAAAGTTTCATATTAAAATGAAACAGGAACAAATGAAAATGCCCATTTGCATTCCATCCATGTGCTTCTTTGATCCACGTTAGAATGCAGTGGCAAGATCGGCCATTTGTGGAAGACAGATCAGCACGTACAAATCAGATCATGGTCATCCAATTGAAAACCACGTCCACGGCATTTTCAGTTATCGCTGTGCCAGCCGCGTGAAATGAAATTGGAGAAAATTTTACACTAGCTACAAAGCGGAAGGGTATGTGTGAAGACAAGGAAGAGTAAGTTAATCAGAGTGAATGAAAAGGAAGTTGGCTGGAAAGCAAACAGAAACCACATTTAAATAGCATGAACACAATTGTTCGGCCCTATTACTCCACCGCGAGGAATTAATGTAAACTTCCTGTGGATTCCGCATTTGAATGAGAAATCGCAATTTCGCCCAGGATGGAAAGAATTTAGCCATTAGGATCAAATGCACTCACCACTTGGTAAGTCCGGTTTGCATACCTGAACACGAAATCTTCGTGCCAGGAACCAGTATACCACAACGGATAGGCCAAACTCCATTACTTCGAAATTCTTAACCGCCTGCAAATTAATTCACCAGGCTCTCCTCGGCATCTAATTATTCGACCGGATTCATGGACCAATGGCTTTCCTTTACTATGCATTGTGTTAAACAATGCAGAATTTATAATACAAAGTTTAAAGTTCAAATGAAACAATAACAAATGGAAATTCCCATTTGCATTCCATCCTGAACGTTTTGTTGATCCACTTTAATAATCGTTGGCTTTATCGGCAATTTGCGTGAGACAGATAAGCTCGTACAACTCAAATCACGTTCAGGCAATCAAAACCCACATGCCCGGCACTGACAATTATCGTTGTGCAAGCCGGGTGAAATTAAAAAGGAAAAACTTTTACACCAGCTACAAAGCGGATGTACGCAGGAGGACAAGGAAGATTAATTTAGTTAAGGTGGATGAAAAATTAGATTGTTGGGATGCAAACATAATCTAAATTAAGAGGAGCAGCGGAAGATTCGTGGCTGAAAATCGTGGTGTCGAGTCGACTTTTATACTATGTCACGGTGAGTGACTATACTACGTCCTTAGGTAGCGCCTACCAAATATCTGTCACTTGGCGTGACAAATGGGTGTCAGCCCGAACCCGATCAGATCATAATTTGTGCAATTTCATCGGATGCCTGTTTAGGGTTTGTAACTGTTTAAGTTGAAGTAGCCAAGTGTGGTCTGCACCTATTCACTATGTCAGTGTAGGATAGGTGGTTATTAGGTAGCTACGTAAAGGGAAAATGCTCTAACGAAAACATCCTTGCCTTGAGTAACCTATCAGGATAATATGGGTGTCGCAGCCCGTAGACCACTTTGGGACCGATGCCTAAAACCCACTCTAGCGCCATCCTATCACGAGACAGACAACGAGGACAAGCCTGGACGCAACACTCCAGGTGCGGTCTAACAAAGGCCGTAAACGATTTAACAAACGTTACTTCCGTTAGGATCCCAAATGATCTACGGATCATCCAGTGGGTTCGAAAACCCTTGCAAGACGTTTTATTCCAGTCCCGCTGGATGTAAATTCCTGAGACAAATTGATCCCTAAGTCAGTTTGCTGGGATACGTAAGGGATTTTATTATCACCAAGCATGTAGTGCGTTGTCAGACTATTTGACATTATGCGCAAAACTAAACGCTTGCTTTAGTTTATTCGCATCTGCCACAGAATGGATCAATCAGTGAGTCTGTCAAGAGCCTGTTGCAGAACTTGGGAGCCATCAGGTTCACTCACCGTGCACCAAAATTTCCTGCAGTTTACAGGAAGATGCTTATCTCAATTGTAAATATGGGGCAAATTGCAGCTTCCTTCCAGTCGGCGAGTAAGGTGCAAATATTAAGAAATTTCTAAAAAGGCTAGAGAAATGACAACAAATTTTATTTATTATTTTATATAACAATTTCGGATTAATGTCAACAACAGCAGCCACTTTGGTATGGTTAAATTCTCGCAGCGATCAACGCAGCTGTGCCTCTGACACGGTGATATCAGCGAACAAAGAGTCTCCAGGAAATTTCTTCCCTAAATGGTTAGTAAATAAACGTGACTCGAGAGTAATCCTTTTCGTATACTGCTCGCCGGGAAAGCCGGCCTTATCGTAGTCTGTATGGGCAAGACCCCTATCAAGTCCGTGCAATAACGAGATGGATGGATCCGCACGGCATCGTCTTACGAAGTAAGCGAAAAATCGCTTCAGATTGCTTGAAGCTGTTTTTGCTAGCTCCAGTTTGTAACGAAGCATGGCATTGCTTAGGTACTGCTTAAATTTGTTCCGTGCCGCTCGTCAACACAGCAAGAGAGCATCTGATAAAATCAAAAGATAAATCCGCGAACAATTGTCTCACCTGTTTAGCAGTTGACATGCGGTTAGATCGATCTATATTGGATTAGAGTTAGTTTTCCTTTCAAATGAAGGTAGAATGTGGGGAAGGGACACCTCAGGGAGGAATGCTTTGCATTTCTCCCATGCCGACTTCATATCATCTGCGGCGAAGTTGGTGCAGGGTAACAAGGCAGCTCTGGATCGCATTGCCCGATTAGCAGCATGCCGGAAGTTTGAACATCTAGCCGCGCATTTCTCCTGGACTCTATTGACAGCGCAGTTAAATGAAATGCAGGCGTTAGCACTAGCTCCAAGCGGCTTACCGTAAACTATGTTAACAAAGAATTCAACAGCCTTTGCGAAACTACAATATATAGTCGGAGATTTTCTATTAATTAACCTTCCAAGCTGAACTACAAACTGCTCTAAGAGAGTCTGGGGTATAAGCTACACGAGTTCTGCAGCCAAGCTTGTAATCGCTGTCTTGCAGGAGAGTTTGCGCCAATCTATCTCTGAGAAGTTGAAGTACCCCATTACTAAGCATCGGTTTGTAGTGTGAGCGCGAATAAAATCGACGTAGCTTGTAGAAACATTATCAATTCCTCTATACAGTAACATAATGGTTACTTGCAAGGACAGAGTACACACATCAACGGGAAGGGCTTCTACGGTCCTATCCGTTAAACGGAATTTAAATACGTTGGGGACATTTAATTCGAGTTTAGGTAGAGTGCTACTCCAAATGCACGACGGCGGTAGCGGTGATCCGACCTCAGTAGTGCGTAACCAGGTAGGAATATTCCACTGTCCATGAATTCTGCAGACAGCCACGTTTCAGTAAAGGCGAAGACATCTGAGTGATAGTGGTCCACAAGAGCGCCAACTTCGCACAATTTGTTACGCAGACTTCTCAACTTATTAAGTACTACCTTAAGGGTATTGGTACGGTGAGTACAGGAGGGTGCGCGAACAGGATGTGCTCTAGCATGCTGGAAGTGGACCACAGGCGCACCACACGAAAACCCATCGCAGACCGATTTTCTCCGTCGCGCGACGCACCTTAATTTCTTGACTGGCTAAATTTAGTTGCATCCTGTCCGCTAGAGGAAGGTCCAGCTGTATGTTGACTCTAGAACCACTTAGTTTAAAAGCAAACCGCTTAAGGTTTGTCGCTCCACAAGTGTGGGAACGACGGCACGCTGTAATCGAGGCTTCATTATGCGACTACCTATCAGTACGTATCCAAACCTGGTTGGCTTACACAAAGTTATTCCAGTAAATCCAGGAAGTAGGAGTTTAGTAACGCGAATTTTAAACCATTCGGAATCATGTAACATCCTTTCTTTTGGAGATGCGACAGAGGAGGCAATGACATTTGTAAAGATTACGCTACTATTGGTGTACATGTCATCCCGACGTGGGGCGTTTACACCGCGTGTTAAAAATCCACTCGGTGGGGACAGGTAAAGCGAGAAAAACTTACTAAACGCCATCTTCATACATAGCATACCGGAACATCCTTCGAACAATTTTCATGAAGCCGGTAAGCACGATTTAAATCAGTGGCGATTCATTAGTGAAACAATTTATTTGGATAATATTGTGGCGCTATCGCTTAGCAGGATACCTATCTCACCAAAGTACAGAGGAGTTGGCCCTAGAATCCTAACACTTATGGTTCAGTTAGAGCAACAACTAACGGTGCTTTGGATCGATGGCGGAGCAATCGGAAACATCTTCCTTCTGAACTTTGGTTAAAGGTCGCAGAAGCTTTGCACAGCTTACATAATAACCCACGTGAAGCAATAAGCATACCGAAAAATATACTGAAGCGTAACTTCACTACTGCTTTAAATTACTCTGGTGTAGGTCTAAAAGAACATTAAGACGCCCCTTTGGTCAAATCAAGTTTCGGACAAGGTATGATTTTCCTGTCAAAAAGACGAGTAACTGCCGACCTCCCATCGGTCGGCATTCGACCACACTAGTCCCTTCACCCAACTGTGGGCTCCTAAAGACCGACAAACTGGGCTGTTTGCATACGGGTGCTCAGTGTCTTTTCAATAAACCGGCAGAAATAAGAGATCGCCAAGCTTCCGGGACAATTGACGTACTTGGTATAACCGAGACGAGGTTAAACACTGGAAGGACGGACGCTGAAGTTTCGCTACCGGGGATGTCGCTGATCCGGAACGATAGACTCACAAAAGGTGGAGGGTCAATTCTGTATTACCGAAGCTACTTACAGTGCGAAGTCGTGGAGGATTGAGACTCGCATTTCTCCGACTCTCTTTGGTGCCACTTGCAGTTAAATGGCAGGGACGCTTGCCTAACATCTTGACGCACCGCCCAATAACTCTTCACCCAAAAACGACTACCACCTAGCGGCTGCGTTAAGATGCAGTTTACAATGAAAATGCACTCACATACTTATCATGGGTGATTTCAACGTACATTGTGTAGAAACTCCTGCCACGATCGAAGAACAATTCAAAGCCGAAGAACAAGATCTCCTAACCACTGTTTCTTTTTAATACCACATCACTTTGCCCACTCGGTTCAGAACAGGCAACAGGCCATCTGTGCTGGGTCTTGTGCATATCAACGAGGAGTATATGATTGATGTGATGGTTTTAGACTGCCTGTTGAGTCGCAGTGATCACGAAGTCATCAGTTTCAACTTCCTCTGCTATTCGGAATATCGGAATGAGAACGATGAGACTGTGCCAACCATCACAAGCTGCGATCGGTACCTCCAGCTGGTCAGCGTTACAACTTGGTTGTTCCTTGCCGAAGAACACCCGGAAGTCGCCTGGCTCGAGTTCGTTAACAAATTCAGTCAGCTGATTGCAGAGGCTTCAGAGATAAGAGTTTGCAATAAGTGTACATCAGTTTCTTTCGTAAGGAGCAGAAGTGGCAATGGAGGGCAGTTCGCCAAGCAGCATGGCGAGTGAACAGATAAGCAACAACACCAGAAACTAGGGACAATTATGTAGTCCAACTTAACCATTGCACACAACTGCTAAGAGAATACAAAGCTGCTTATCAGCAGAACATCGCAAAAACATTCAGTGCTAACCATAAACTGCTGCACAACCACTTAAATAGCCTACGAAAGGTAAGGCAAGGTTTTCCTTCACTCAGGATGACGGATGGCCCAACAAAAACGGCTGTGGATTCAGCAAACGCGCTGCGGATGCAATTTGCCCACACGTTTCACAGGGTCTTGCCACCAAGCGATTTTTTAAATTTTGTCCCCTCCATGCCACGACTAACCCACATCACCTTCACAGCGGAGCCTGTATTGCAAAAGCTGATATCTCTATGCAAACACAGCTCTCCGGTGTCGATACTATTCGTCCAGATCCCTGAAAGCAGCAGCAAGTCAACTGGCAGGACATCTATCTCAGTTTTTCCAGCCCTGCTCAGACCAGAATCAAGTTCCGGCTATGTGGAAGCTTGGAACAATAACCCCAATTCATAAAAGGTGGAAGCAGAACTGATCACTCCAAATAACGCCCACTATCTCTTCTTCCTTGAGTCTCCAAGTTCATGGAATCCATAGTTGTCGATACACTGCTGTGCTATCTGGAAAACTGTAACATCATCAAGCCTAAGCAGCAATGTTTCCGTCGACACCGGTCATGTACAACGAATCCTAATCGTACGCAGTAGTTGGACCGAGTCAGCTGAAGCTAGAGAACGCGTTGACGTGATCTACCTGGCTTTTTCGTAATCTTTCGATCATCCAGACAATCGGATACTACTCTTCAAGCTCCAGAATTTCGAGATCGGCGACCCTCTTTTATTCTGCATTGCTAAATTTCTAATTCGTCGGCAATTAGTGTTCAGAGTTCAGAGATCGTTGTCGGACTCCATACAAATCGAGTGTAGTAGCCGCAAGGCTCAGTTCTAGGACCACGTTTGTTTTTGCTTTTTGTTAATGACCTTTCACAGGGAATAACTTCAAACTTCCTAATGTTTGCCGACGATATTAAGATTTGGCGCAGGATGCAAGCGAACGCCGACCAGCATCTGCTTCATAGTTAACTATATCAGTTTTACGTTAATTTGCGGCGAGTCCATCCTACCACGCGATCTCCATTGGGACAATCACGAAACCCGAGTAGCTCGCGCTCCCTCCTAACCGCGTATACAAATCGTCATCCAAACCCAAATCACAATGAAAAACAGTGTACACCAACTTCATGCACTCCTACTAACCGTCCAAGCAATTATGACTGCCTTGTTCGCCGAACGTCACCATCAACCTCGCCACAGCGCTGATCTACCACTGCCACCCATATTCTACTACGTGCTCTAGTATGCAAAAGGCGGAAGCCTCCGCCGTGCTCAACGGAGTATCCCGATGAAGGTTACCGATCGCTTACCCGCGTCAACAAACTGAACCAACTTTCGTATCAGACCAGTCGCTCAGGTGACGTGCAGTAGAGCTTCATGTGGTCCAAAAGGGACTGAGTTGAGACGGCATGTACTGCCATCGAGTACACTTCATCTCATCTCCTAGAGTTGACGTCGAACGTCAATTTAGTTTCCACCTCCAGTTTAAGACTTACCGAGCCCAGGGCTAGGGTGGCCCATTTTCACCACCCTGCAGAACTCAGAGAGTAGCCCAGTGCATGGAGTTAAGTTTACTCGCCCTACTGCGAGCTGAACTTTGGCTAACGACAGCGGTTGCGCCGTTTCATTGTCATAGGTACATTGTCCAGCACTACCGCTGGTCTCCAACAGGAGCCATGATTCACAGGAGACAAACAAAGCTTGTGCCAGGGACCGTTCATAGGCCTCCAGCCCCAGCTTCATACTGCAAAATAGTTTGGCCTGGATCTTAGCCGAGTGATGCAAGCACCACCCGTTACCAGCGGTCGCCACATGTAGGCACCCAGGCAGTGTAAGTACAAATTTAGAGAGTCATAATTACTCAGTTGTCAACCCAAAATTTACTGCATTTCAAAGTGAGTAAATGCAAGGTGTTTTCCAGCAGACATCAGGGCAGCTACTCATACCGGCTGGGAACGAATATACTACAACAGTCAACTCTTGAACGTAACATGGGTGTCCTGGTTCAAGATGACTTGGGTTGCTACAGGCAATTCAAATATGCCTCGAACTTTGAGAACCAACATGTCGGGCTGTTGCGACGGGCGTCGGGAAAAATAAACAGCTCCATATTTCGAGAAATGCTCAGTGCGTATGTTCGCCCCCATGTGGAATACGCAATTCAAGGCTGGCATTCATGGATAAACACGACCTTAATGCATTGGAGCAGCCACGAGGTCTTGTATTTAAAAACGTAATCGGAATGCGATATCTTTCATACCAGGTGAGGCTGCAACGATTGGGGGTATTCAGTGGAAGCTAAAGCAGACTACGAGGAGACCTTATCAAGGCTTACTTGATTCTGCGAGACCCACATCATGTTTGCCGCCCTTTACTGGGACTCAGCACCAATAAATACATGAGGGGCCACCCATTGAAACTCGCAGAACAATACAGCAGTCTGGTGTGCCGCAGAAATTTCTTTTCCTTTCATTTATGTCACACGTGGAATGCTCTACCAGAAGCGGTTGTCTCTGCACCGACAGTAAGAGTAGTTAAAAGACGGTTGGATGATGCACTAATCCACTTACACTTTGTCCCTTAGCACTACGTCTCCATCCTACACCTGGAGTTTACCATGGAATTATTTGACGTTAACTGCGGTTGCTGTGAATCTAAGCGGATTGCAGGACCATGGCGGAGCAACCGATGAGTCCTCATTTTCATATGTAATGTACTAACTATTTTGTTATCAATATTATGATTATTGGTATGTCGATATCCCCAACAACAACGCAACGGGAATTGTGAAGCAACACTAATAAACCTGTATAAATTCATTGTCCATTGTTCAACTTAAACCCTAGCGGTTTAGAATAACTGATTACTCTAAACGGAGCTTTTGGATCTAGCGGAACTGCGATGCATACTGTTCCGGTAGCTTTTACTCGGGGGACTTGCCATACACCCTGCGGCCCCATTCGCATTTACCTTAGGTAATGTTACTGCATTCTTTGTCTAAATTCGCTTCCCTTGGACGGGTGTATGAGCTTGTAACCCTTTCTTCTTAGGTGCTGAATTGAAGACACCTTCTAGCCCACATCGGATTCGGTAAGATCGTTAAACTGCTCGAGTCCGAGGAGCCGCACTAACCATCGATATTCCGAAGACCAGGTACCCATAGGTTTTCAAGGTTAGCTACAATCCCCGTCAAATCTCGGTCCAGGTATGGCACCAAAGGAAGCAGGTTTACCATGCTTATGTCCAAAAACGAACCACGGTGAGTTCTGTGTTTGTAACAAGTGGGACAAGTAAAAGACAATCTCTCACTGTTCACCATCACATTATACTACTCTGTACTCAAGCCAGTGCATCTTCCGTGAAACCAGAGACATCAGATGCCACACTGCATTCAATTAATGCAGTTGGTTACTGGTTCTATATGCATCCATATTTGCTCATCGGGTCTCCGGTTCCGATGGCTGTAGATTGGAGAACGAGTTAGGAGAGACTCATTTAGCCGTCACCAGAGAAAATGTAGGCAAGATGTCAAGGAAAAATAAAATGCCAACTGGTTTTCAGAGGCCCACTAGACACAAAACGTAGGACTCAATCGAATTTTACCAGACGTGTTACGTTTTCTTACGGATTTAGACTAACTAAAGGAACAGGCTGCAACTCAAAGATAAATCACTGGCCAATGGTGAAGTAGAACCAGCAGTGCTCAGGGAAGAGAGCGGCGACGACAAGTGTGAAAATTCTCCAGGAAAGGCAACAAAAGAGCAGAAAATCAGAAAGCGACTGCGGATCCGTATGACCGTGATCAAAGGTTATCAATAATTTAAGTATTCTCAGATCAGTTAACACCAGAATAAATGGAGGAAAACTTCTGGAGCGAAAAAGCGGGCGAGTTCTGAGTTGAAGCATTTGTATCTCACTGATTACGAGTGGTTCGCTAATGAAAAACCGCCTTTGGGAAGGAAGTTTGCACGCCGTAGAACGATAATCAACGAGAACTAGGCACATTGAGGGTTCCAAAGATGTTGGTACTTCCGAACACCATGCGCTAATATACATTGCAGAGAACCTTATAGGAACACATAGGACTAGGAATATCCGAGGGTTCAATCGGTCTGTAAGATATATTTGCTGTTATGCGTTAGCATACAAACGGATCGACGGCAGTGCATCAGGACGTGGTGCCTTTTCGCTTGGCAAGCGTTCCCGTCGCAACGAGACTGGACATTAACGTGGTGCGACGGTTTGCGTACCTCATTGAGCCATTGTGCTATACTGGTGGACGCCTCCGGGTAGCTTGAGAGCTACTACTAAGAGGTTGCTCAATAGTGAGAAGTCTGACAAACAGTCTCCTGGTCCTCCACGTTGGGGGTTTTAAATAGGATGGTGCCAATTTCTGTAAAACAAAATCATCGCCACCTCCACGCTGCCTTGCGGACAGGCTTTTGAGCCAAAGGCTTTAGATGAGGTCCCTACCGTCTTAATGTCTAAGTACGGGCGCCCTGACAGTATTCCAGCCCACATACAACCATGGTTTTTTCTTCAAACATAAACTTCATCCTGCATCGGCCGTCGCGTAGATTATCAAGGGTCGCTTTTTCTGCTGATTATAGCAGGGCGGATAAGCGAACACATGCTAATGCTGGCGCCTCCCTTCTTTATTTTCCAATATTTTCTCTTACTCCCATCCCAAGCCACATTAATAATATTTCTTCTATCATTCTTCGCTTAATTGCCAGCAACAGAATTAGCACTGGAGTAGAACCATCTGCAGCCAACATCTTACAGCCCCTGTCGGAGCCTATCGGCAAAACTCCCTTATAAAGCCACGCCGTCCCGTTTCCATGGCGAGATTCAACGTTCGCACTCTAAGACAAACTGGTCAACAGGCTTCACTTGCACGCACCATGGACCCACTGGGTATGGGTGTGTTGTGCGTCCGAAACTAAGATCAATGTCTCTAACGGGGTTACTGAATTAACTGCACCCGACTTATCCTTTCCTCATTGGTTGCCCGCATCCGTAGACGCCGAAGCAGCACTCAAGGGTCAAGCTGTTGTAGGTATCATTCTAAGCTCCAAGGCTGAGTTATCGTTGGTTGATTGGATTCCGGTGAACAGCCATTTATGTGCAGCTCGTTTGACGACATCGGCTAAGATGGATTCACGAAGTAGTGCAAAACGCTGTTTGTTTGTGATTTCCGTTTACGCTCCAACCGAATGCAGTTCAAGTGCTGTCAAGGACATATTCTATCACGAACTGAACACGCTACCAGGCAGTGCTACTAGTTCACATATGATGGTATTGCGGGGGATATGAACGCAGACGTAGGGCGTCTGAGCTTTTCAGAAGCTCAGCTAGCTGGTAATTATGAGCTTAACTCTGAACGGAATGACAACGGTGAGCATCTGCTGCAACTGTTTGTGGAGCACCAATTGTTCCTTAGTAGCGCTGTTTTTAGACACATAGAGTGCCGATGTGCCACTTGGCGTCCTCCTGTAGCTCGCCAGCGATGGACTCAAAATGTTAACATAGCCAAAATTTACAGATGACGTGATTCCATCCTGGATTGCCGCTCGTAGTGAAGTACCTGTGTCGACTCTGAGCATGACTTGGTACACTCTCCTTTCTCCATGAGTTTCAATGTGTGGCGCACCAAGCTTCTCCTCCAATTGTTAAATGAGACATTGCCACAGCCCCCAGTCAGGCAAGCATATCAAAACGCACTACGTACCGAACTTTCGCTGGCGTGTCCTAATGACACTGAGCTTCAATGGAGTAGGATTTCGGCCGCCATGCACGAAGCAGGAGCATCTGTTTGTGGCATTATCCATCGTCACTACCCCAGTCACTGGATATCCGAGAGGTCAGTGAACAAGTTAGAATCTAAAAGACACCTCCCGGCTGGCTCTGAACATAATGTGTCCAGACGGGCTATTAGACATGAACTAAAACAGAGCCTACGTGCTGAAAAGGATGCCTGGTGCACCAGTCGGGCTCAAGAAATGGAGGAGACAGGAGCAGTAGACAATAACCGCAAGCTCTTCCAACTAATCCGCACCACTAGTCCAAGAAAACCAGGCGTCTGTGAGAAAAGCAGAGATAGCGCGTGTGCGCTGCTACACAATAAGGAGCGTCGTATGGCTCATTGTGCGGAACTCTCAATATATGCTCAGCTGGCCCAATGCTTAGGGACATATTCCCATTTGGATGCTGCAGGACGAGCCATGTACGGATAGTTTAGATCCTCCGTCTGAGGCCGAGGTCGGAAACGCGATCACCGCCCTCAATCGTTTTCCTGCCGCTGGCCAAGATTCCCTCCCACCTGCATTATTTAAGGATGGAGGTGAGATTCTCTGTAAAGCACAGACCTCCCTATACGAACGTATCTGGAAGCAAGAGAGTGTCCCGACTAATTGGAGCGAAAGGATTATAGTGGCAATATGAAAGAAGGGCAGTATCGTAGACTGTGCTAACCGCATGGGTAATAGCCTAACGCCTGTTATGACAGAATTTTTGATCTCGATTACCGTTCCTCGCCTCACTACAGGAAGGGAATCTAGGATTGGGGAAGAGCAGGCCGGTTTGCGCCCAGGACGTAGCTGGATAGATCATATATGCACTTTGCGGCAGGAGCATGCCGCAGACCGACAATAGCTGTGTTCCTCGATTTAAAGAGTGCGTTCCATTCAGTGGATCGATCGATTCTGTTCGAACTACTTGCGAGGAAATGTGTTCCGAAGAAATATGTGAACATCATTCCTGCTCTATACTCGAACACTACAGGCCGCGTCAGGGTCTAGGGTGTCCTATCGGATATCTTCCTGACCAAAAGTGGCGTTCGTCATGGTTGTCCGATTTCCCCATGTTTGTTCAATTTCGTCGTGTATTCTATCATGGAGTGATCTCTTGTGGAATCGCAAGATGTGAGTGCTGAAGTGCTGACTGGTAAAGGTTAGTGGACCTAGATTTTGCGGACGATATAATCTTGCTTTTCGATGATGTTAGGGCGGCACAATCAACCCTGAATAGCTTGTCTAGAGTGGTCCCATTATTTGGTAGCAATTCGCACCTTCAAAGTGCAAAGTGTTGCTGCAAGACCACTAGCCACTGGATGACCCGTTGACGGTTGCTAACGAGGAACTCAAGGAGGTTGATCAATTCACTTATCTTCGCAACTGCATTAACAACGATGGGCGCATAGAAACTGAAGTCAGTTTACGCGTTGCAAAGGCCAGAGCTGCGTTCTTGTACCTGCGGTATCTTTGGCGACAGAAAGAAGTTTCCCTCTGTCTGATAGGTTGTGTATAAAAGGCCACAGTGAGGGCCGTTCTGCTCTGTGGTAGTGAGAATTAGCCCCTTCGTTCTGAAGATCTGAGGCGCCTTCAAGTATTTGATCATTGTTGTATGCGAAGCATTGCTGGTGTCGGATGACACCAGTACTAGTAGTGATAA